>JAVJIF010021881.1:0-97902 GCA_038442645.1 Agave tequilana | reverse complement strand
CGACCGCCAGAGAGCTCTGCTCTCTGGAAAGCCTCCGGTCGACCGGGCAGTTGACCGGGCAGAGAGCACTACTCTCTGTTTCCAGACTCGGTCGACCGAGCGGTCGACCGGCCAGAGAGCTGTTGTTCTCTGGATCTCGCACGGTCGACCGGGCGGTCGACCGCTGGGATAAACTGGGCCTTTTTCTCTGCCAACAGGCAGATTCCAAATGGGGGTTATATATACCCCATTTGAAGTGGGTTTTGGTCAAAATTTCTAAGAGCAAAAATTTTCCCATTCTCAAGTGTTTTTAAAAGCTAGTTTTCAAAAGAGTTTTTAGTTTTTAAAGATCATTCTTTATTTGTTTTCAAGAGTTGGAAAAATCAAAGAAAAATATAGATTTGGGATATTTGCTTTGTTCTTCATTTCTATCAAATACTAAGTATTTTTCCCAAGTATTTTTCCTTGTGATTTGTTTCCAACATCTTGATTTCTCACACTTGAGCTTATCTTGCTATCCTATCTATTAGGATCCTTGTTTAGTGAGAAGAGATTGGTTTGTGGTTGTGAAAACCACCAAGTGTAAACCCACATACTTTGTGCTATCCCTCTTGTGTAGAGGTTGATTTTGGAGTGGTGGCTTTGTGCCCTATCCCTCTAGTGAGAGGTTGATTGGTTGTATTGGCTTTATGCCTATCCCTCATTTGTGAGGTTGATTTGTGTGGCTTTGTGCCTAACCTCTAAGTGTAGAGGTTGTGTTTGTAATTGAGTATGGAGTTGTGTACTCCCAGTTGTATTGTCCCAAATCCTCAGTGGAGGTTCTCCTGTGTGGGAGTCCTGTGTGGACAAGTTAGTGAAAATCCTTCTGTGTGAAGGCGGGGACGTAGAGCTGTGTGCTCGAACCTCGAAACATATCCGTGTGTTAGCGATTGATCCATTGACTCTAACTCTCTTTCTATTACTTTGTGCATCTATTCATATCGCTATATCATATATATGCTTGTGTTGTTTGTGTGTGCCTCACTTGTGTTTAACAACGAGAGCTTCATATAGCACCTCAACTCTTATTCAGAGGAATCAAGAGGAGTTAGTCCAGAGCCCTTCACCGGGATTTCGGCTACACTCGTTGGTTACATTAAGTGTGTTGCAATTAAGTTTTAGTTTTCGCATTTTGTTCATTAGATTAGCCGTACACCTATTCACCCCCTCTACGTGTACTTACAATTGGTATCAGAGCCTACGCTCCTGATATTAGGTTTAACCACCTAGGAGTGTGATCTTGGTTTTGCTAATCTATCCTTTGCATTTGCATACTATATTGTTTACACACACTCATGGATTGCTTGTCACCTGATCGTACATATATTTTGTATTCTTTTCATTACACTCCTACATTTATCGTGTAATAAATCTGCTAATTTTCTTATCTTAAATATCTATTTTATAGAAGATAATAATGAAGAGAAAGAGGATTAAACCAAATAAATACCAGTTAAAATCAGATTTAACTGGATCTCTTTGGTTAGCTGAGGATGATCCCAGATCTAATTAGAACAAATCAAGGACTGGGGCAAATGTTCAGCTGAAGATCAGAGCAAATCAGAAGAAAGATAACACCAAATGGAAACTGGTAAAATTCAGATTCCATAAATCCATTTTGGTTAGCTAAAGATCAACCGAGGATAATATCAAATACAAAGAGATAAATGGATAGAGAGAAGATCAACGGATGAGATGACGCAAGTTTGACTCAGATTCTGACTGGATAAATTTTAGTATTTGAATTATAACTTTCGCTACCGAATCTCAAATCTGATGATTCAAGATGATCCAGAAAGCAGACGTACAGGGCTACAACTCTTATGTTGATCACTATTTCTAATTCTGTCATTTCATAAGTGATATTCAGTAATCAATACGCCAATAAACTGCAGATCAGAACTGAATATCCAGATCAAATCAAGTTTGGAGATAATAGGGGAGGATTCAAATTCAGAAATAGCCAGCTTTTCCTATCTTCATACGCTCCTATAGGAGGGTTTTTGCCTATAAATACTGGGATTTTCAGAGCCTCCAGTGGACGACCATGCAGAGATAGGATTTAGTCCAGTTTTCATTCTTTGTAGTATAGGTTTTTTTTTTTTTTATGTAATTTTAATTTGTATGTAAGCTTAGGTTAGATTGAGATTCATGTAAGTAAGAGTGAGAGGCTTATGTTGAGAGTGACACCGATGTACCTCCTCCTTTCTTCCATCGTTTCAAGCAATAAAAGGTAATATTTTTTATGTTCTTCTTTACTTTCATTTTCTTCTTCTTCTTTCTACTTCACCTCTTTTGGTTTTGATGAGCATGCAAGTGAATCCAGAAGCATAAGTATGACAATGTTGTGTGTGTGCCAACGATAGTTCATGGTGATGTTCTCCTCCTCAAGACTCGTATCACTTCATTCTTGTTCGTCTTGATGATATAATGCGAATGGGGACTGAGCTCGATCCTATGACTTATGCGTTGAACGCCTCCGAAGCAAGGTAGAACATGCAAGGTTTCCAAGTAAGTCATCAACAAAACTAGGTAAGTATTTCTTTAATCTTCTTTCTTTTCTTTTATTTTGTAGTTTAAATCACCAACACGATTTCTTTCATCACTCCTTTTCATTTCTTTGTAAACCATCATTCTCCATTTTTCTCTACCTTCTCCATCTATCGTTTTCTTTTTAACTTTAACCTAACTCTTTTTAATTTTCATTTCTTAAAACAAAGGAGAACCTTCGTTTTTCTTCACAAAGATTTCAATACAAACCTTTAACGCTTCTATCGCTAACCCTCCTTGTGGATCACGACCCGCATAGCCACTTGCTATCGCGCTAGAGTTGAGCACTTGCACATCTACATTTTAAAGTTTTGAAATAGCGTTTTGTGTACAGGTTCAAAGCTTAATCAAATTTTGGCGCTGTTGACACTTAAAAAAGACAAGATTCTCATTGGTCTGAACGATGTCTAAACTTGTTGACATTTACAAAAGACAAGGGACAGACGAGCTGAAGACCAGTTTTCACCCACCTCCAAGGGACAAGGGAGCGGTTTGGACTCCACTGATCCAGCAAGCAGAACAGTGAACCCGGATTGTTTCTAAACAGACCTCAGCAGGTCTAAGATGCTAGCATTTAGCATTACATTAGCCCAAGGAGATAGCCTCGATTGAGAGGCTAGCATCATCTAGAGCATCGCCAGGAAGCTAACTGATAGCTTCGCCGAAAAGCCTCTTTTCGGACTTCGCTAAGGATTGCCTCTAGCTCCGCTATGAGCTTCAAAGCGGGCAGCTCCGCTATCAGCCTGCTATGGTCAAACCTTTGACGAATCAAAATCTCCTGATGAGATCGGATTCAATCTAATCAAATCCAATCGGGATTCAAATATGGCAGGTGATTGCCGCAATCTCTTGACTCTCTTGAAACGAGTAAGAGGATCAAGGAGAATCTCCCAACGATATGGAAAGGATCAAAACAAATCAGAAAGATCCACTGACCTGCCAATTCTAGCTCCGCAGAAGCTATCCTAGCCTCGCAGCAAGGCTACTTTCCAGATTTAAACAAGATTCGGTTCAATCTGTTTCCATATCTTCAAGGGGACGATTTACCCTTGCTCTCCCTATAAATAGCCCACCAGGGGTACAAAGGGACGAAGAGACATACACGCAGGCGGACGCAAGAAAGGATCGAAAAAAAAGAAGGAGGAGAGACGCACGCATACAGGAGGACTCCACAAGCAGAGGCTTCTTCACAAGGCACCGCGCGTTCTCAAATTCAGAGACCTTTTAGAGAATTGCTTTCTCTAATCAGGGTGTTGATACCCTAACATCGTCCTTCCTCTCAAGGAATCTCCGAAACCAGGCGAGAAGGAATTCCTTATTGAAGGCGATTTTGAGAAGCAGCAAGAGGGTTCTACCAACCTTCTGTTCTCTGATTCCCCGAACCAGGCGAGAAGGGAATCTCATCGCTCGCATCGTCAAAGGGACAAAGTGGTCGCGCGCTGACCAGACTCCTATCGGCACATTTTCCCAGAATCTCTGAGGAGATCTACTTGTAATCTTTTGAGAATACTTGTAATTTAGCTCCTCAAACTTTTATTTGTAAGTTTTCCCCCTTTGCAAACATAATGGAAAACAAGATGGCGACTCCGCTGGGGATTGTATTCTCCTCTGCTGAGAATCAAGTGTCGCAATGCGACGAACAGACCTTCGGGTCTATCTCTGAATTCAGAAAAGCCGGTGCAGCCAGATCTTCTCTGGCTAAATCTTCAAGCAAAGTCTCTGCGGAGACGGAAAAGGTTCTCTGCAAACCTGCCGCAGTTCTCTGGCGCAATAAGGAAACATGCCCGCAGCCCAGATCCTGCACTTTTGAGAACCTGGTTATCCAGATCGATCAAGGAAGATTTGAAGAAGTCCTCTCTGGGGGTGGCCTGACGCTTCGAGCACGGAAGCATAGGAAGGTCTTCATGGCCAAGGTTTCAAATCAGAAACCAGAGGCAGAATCTTGCCAACACCCCACAGCCCCGCTTGTGGCTATTCAGGTTCCTTGCGAACCTAGGCGTCCCCCGTCAAGGCTGATATGGAAGCCTAAACAGGAGTCTTCAACCGAAGCTCTCGGAGTAGTCATGCCGAGACTGCGCCTCTCCCACGAAGAAAAGGGTAAGATGCCCATCTGCCCTGACAATGCTGCCAGCCATTAAGTCACGACGGCAATCATACCGTCACTTGAATCAAAGGGAGCAAAGCCTCATGTCAGCCTCGCTCGTACAAGCGAAGCTATTGTACCACAACGAACTCACTGGGTTCGCGGCCGCAAGGCTAGGACCGCAGTGTTATCTGAGGTTGATCCCCTTCGCAGCAGAATAGCGGGCAAAGCACCACAGCGTGCTCCGCTCCCCAATTCATCGGGCACTAAGCTCGCACCTGTCGGCGAAGCTAGCACCAAAGTACTATTCAGTACTAATCCCTTCTGCAGGGATAAGAAGAACGGAGCATCATCCTTTGTACGCTCCAAAAAGGCCTCTCTACGGGTTGTTCAGGCTCTGTTGAGCCTAACCTTCGACAATTCTTGACGAACAAGCGGGAATTGGAGTCTCTCCAAACCACTTCCCCGTGTTGTCAAAGAGGATGCCGACTTGTGACAATCCATTCAGCCCATTGTCGGCAATATCCAATCAAGGTGGCACCTCCGCACCGTCAATCGGTGTTTGACCGGTTATCCGCACATGCCATAAAGAAACATCATGAAAGGAGCGCTTCGCGAGGCCTAGCCTTCGCGTCCGTCAACATGACCGGAAGAGGACGAGAGCGACACAGGGAAGGTCATACATCTGATGATACCCCTTTCGGCTCCCCAGATCCAGATTATGGCCCGGGCTTAGGTGAAGTCTTGCTGCGCGAAGAAGGTGTTTTCCGAAACACCAGATCCAGGGTAGCGATACCCTATAATTATGAGCAGCCTTCTTCCTCAAAGGCCTAATCTCGCCACAGTCCAGACGATCACCCCAATCATCTAATGGAGAAGATGAGACAGCGGGTATGCCTCTTCAGCAACAGTCAGTTCTGTGCGAACGGACAAAGCAACGGTTAATATGGCCGATAACGCCAATGACGACCTTCGTCGGCGTTTGGAAGCTCAGGAGCAGACCTCTGGAACTCAGCAAGAGGCCCTGGACAATATTCAACAGATGCTCGCTCAGCTCCTCAGCAAACGGAATAATGATACCGGGAGCAATCATGATGAGGAGGGACACCTCAGCAACGATCCGCCCAAGACGGAGAAATCTAAGGGAGGCTCTTCCCTGGATGCCGAAGTCCTTAAAGGCCTTCAAGCTCAAATCGCATCCCTAGCTCAGAGGGATGAATTAAAGAAGGTAGGGGCAGTCCGTCCTTATCCGCTGGAGTGGGATTCGGTGCCATATCCGCCAAAGTTCAAACCACCAACGTTGCACACGTATGATGGTAAGAGCTCGCCCAATCAGCACATCTACTATTTCCGGTCCCAGACCGGTAATGTTCTAAACAACGACGCCATCATGGCTAGGTTGTTCATCGGCACCTTGAAAGGGGTGGCATTCGACTGGTTCCGAAGCCTTCCTCAAGACTCTATCAATTCCTGGGTCGACCTGGAAACTCGGTTCCTCTCTCGCTTCTATGAGGATGACACCGAAGTGAACATGGACAAGCTCCTTTCCACTGTGCAGAGAAAGGCGAATCTGTCCGTGAATACATTGAGCGGTTCAAAAATCTATCTCTGATGTGCCCAGAAGGGATGCCATTACCCATGCTCTTACAGACATGCAGGCACAACTTCTTGGATCAAGTAGAAGTCCGCATGGGGCTGTCAAAGCCCATACTTGGAAGGAATTGGTCGAACAAGCTGAGATAGCTGAGAAATCGGCTAAGAAGTTCGAGCCATCCGCCCCTAGGAGCAAATGGGGCGCGAACAACAAAGGGCGTAGCGATCTCCCGCAGTCTTCCCAAGCTAAAGGGAAGGAGATTATGTCCGTCGAGCTGACCGGGGACATGCAGTCAAAGGCCAAGAAGAGCGACGTCAACAGCCAAGAGCCCAAGTTTCCTCCGAAGCAGTACTCCTTCAGAGATGACCAGGTGGTCACGATATTCCATCTGCTCCACAAAGGGAACAAAATGAAGCTACCGGACGCTCGCCGTCCCAATGAGATAGGGCGTACAAACGACCCTAAATACTGCCTCTACCACAGGATGATCCACCATCCTACTGACAAGTGCTATGTTCTCAAGGATAGAATTCAAGCCTTGGTCGACGCCGGAGTCCTCACTTTGAAGACGGAACAGAAGAAAGTCACTGCCAATATGGTGACTCTTGAGTTCGGCACTGCTCAGAAGGTCACAGTTCCCGACGGGACCTATCCAGCCCCCACACCGCGGTTGAAAGTCAAGCATTCTTCAACCATAGCTAAAGTTGACAAGGGTCTCGTCCCCTTGACATTGGAGACAGGGGAAGTTATGTGGATACACCCTGACCTCGTCCGAGACGTACAGCGGACGTCAAAGGACTCCAGCAAAAAGGGCAAGTCCTGCAATGTCATCTCTGTCCTGCCAGATGATGGTAATCTTACTTCGGCTTCCCTCAGCGATTCAGAAGAAGAGAAGCATGCCTGTACGGCACAGGCAGATGCACCTCAACAGACAGGCACCCGGTCTGGAAGATCATACTTAAAGCAGTATGACAAGTCTACTGACGAGATACAACAGCAAACGACGTCAGTACCAATGCCGGCATCCACTCCAGTCCTGACCAAAGGGAAGGAGAAGCCTAAGGAAGTGCGGTTCGACCATGTGTTGAAGAAACAGCCAGGCCAAGGGTTAGCCACGCCCTTTCGCTTTGATATATTGGCCCACTTAGCCAATATCCCGGCTCGTATCACAATACACGAGCTCCTTCGTCTCTCTAAAGAGATAAGAGAGGCACTCAGAGATGCGCTGGCCGACTCGGAGTCCTTTCTGACATACATGCCTGAGGTTCCTGGTGATGAGATGCAGCCTTCCTGCTCAGAGTGCCATCACGCACAGTCCAAAGTGCCTGCTATTACCTTTACGGCGGAAGATATGCTTCTCAAAGACAACAAGCATGATCGACCTCTGTACTATACCGGATATATCGGTTCAACATGCATTGAAAGAGTACAAGTCGATCCGGGGTCTGCGCTCAGCATCATCCCCAAAAGGCTCCTCTATTTCCTCGGCATACCATTGTACAGGTTGTCCGCAACCACCACTACAATATATGGTTTCAACGCCGGAGCAACCTACCAGCGGGCGATGAGCATGATCTTTCGCGACCATCTCCGAAAGACGGTGGAATGCTATGTTGACGACATTGCCGTCAAAAGCCGCAGCAAAAATGAACATCTTCGTGATCTGAAAACGATGTTCGACATAATGCGGGCTCATCAGCTGAAAATGAACCCGACGAAATCCTTCTTGGGAGTGTCCAGCGGCAAATTCCTTGGGTTCATTGTCACATCAAAAGGGATCCATCTGGACCTAGACAAAGTCAAAGCCATACAGGACATGCATCCACCGAGGAACCTCAAAGAGCTCCGAGGCTTGCAAGGCAGATTAGCCTACATCAGAAGATTCATAGCAAATCTTTCAGGCCGTTGCCAGCCCTTTACCCGTCTCATGAAAAAGGGTACTGCCTTCATATGGGACCAAGCTTGTCAAGAAGCTTATGAAGACATTAAGAGGTATCTCACAAAATCTCCGGTCTTAGTGGCCCCTACATCAGGGAAACCATTCTTGCTTTATGTAAAAGCTCTGGATTATTCCCTCGGCGCCCTCCTCGCTCAAAAGGACGACAATGGCCATGAGCAGGCCATTTATTATCTGAGCAGGACTCTCATAGGAGCGGAATCTCGCTACAATCCTATTGAGAAAGAGTGTTTAGCTCTCGTCTTCGCTGTCCAGAAGACGCGACATTATTTGGTTGGCCAAACCATACATGTCATCTCCAGGGTGAACCCTTTACGTCTTCTCATGACGAAGCCAGGGTCGCTGAATTCAAGGTTGGCTAAATGGGCACTCCTGTTGTCTCAATACGACATGACCTTTACTCCTCAGAAGGCAGTTAAAGGCCAGGCCCTTGCAGAGTTCTTAGCTGCTCACCCAGTTCCAGAACATTCAAAACTTCACGAAGACATCCCTGATGAAGTCTTCGAGTCTAATGCAACCTCAGCAGAGGAAGTGTGGCAGATGTTCTTCGACGGAGCATCGCGGACGGGCCCCAAAGGGAAAATTATTGCCGGGGTGGGGTTGTGTTCATCTCCACACAGGATCATATCCTTCCCAGAGCATTCTCCTTGACAGAATCATGCTCTAATAATGTAGCAGAATACAATGCTCTGCTCATCGGTCTCCAGCTCGCCCATGGAATGGGGGTACGCTACCTTGAAGCTTACGGTGATTCAAAGCTGATCATTAGCCAGGTAAAAGGCGAATATGAAGTCCGCCATGAGGACTTGGTGCCTTATTATCATACAGCCATCGAATTGGCTAGCTTATTTGAAGGCTTCTATATCGGGCATGTGTCCCGATCTCAAAATACCAAGGCGGATGCTCTCGCTGCATTAGCGACAACGCTAGCCTTACCGGCCGACACCGAGTATCACCTCACAGTCGCAACCCGGCATCTTGTATGCTCCAAGCATATGCTAAAGATTCAAGAGGTCCATAATATCTCCGTGGGTCTTGAGCCGAGGGATTGGCGCTTCCCTCTCATTGACTACGCTCTGCACGGTCTGCTTCCAGACGATCCCAAGGAAGCGGCGTCCATCAGACGAAGGTCGCTCCGTTTCTACTATGATCCCACTTTGAAGACACTCTACCGTCGTTCATATGACGGTGTCCTCCTCCGTTGTCTCTCTCATTCAGAGGCACAGGAAGTGCTTAAAGAAGCACATGATGGCATTTGCGGAGCTCACCAGCCGGGTCCAAAGCTTAAAGACAGGCTGCACAGACTTGGGTACTACTGGCCGACCATGATGGCCGATGCCACCCAATATGCACGAAGCTGTAAGGCGTGCCAGGTCTATGCAGACTTCATACACCAACCTTCGGAGTTGCTCCACCCTACTGTTGCTTCATGGCCATTTGAAGCATGGGGAGTCGATGTCGTAGGGCCAATCAGTCCCTCTTCGGCAAGAGGTCACCGGTTTATCCTGGCAATAACCGATTACTTCTCAAAATGGGCAGAGGCCACACCGTTGGCCGAAGCTAAAACCTCCAATCTGGTTAGCTTCATCAAACACCAGGTCATCCATCGATTTGGTGTACCCAGACGGATCATCCATGACAATGGTCCCCAGTTCGTAAGCCAAGGGTTCTATCGGTTCTGCGATAAATACCGAATTCAGAATGTGGCTTCAACCGCCTACAATCCTGCCGCCAACGGCTTGGCAGAGGCATTTAACAAGACAATCATCAAGCTGCTCAAGAAGTTTGTCTCCTCGAACAAGCGAGATTGGGACGAAAAGCTCGGTGAATGCCTTTGGGCCTACCGGACTACGGTTCGGACACCGACAGGCAATACGCCTTTCTCCCTGGTATATGGGTGCGAAGCGGTCATCCCATTGGAAATCCAGGTGCCATCATTGCGGGTAGCCCTGACTACTAAGATGACATCAGAAGACAATGATCGCTTGCGTCTTCAAGAGCTCGAAGCCCTGGACGAGAAGCGGCTGCAAGCTCAGCAACACATCGAGCTATATCAGGCTCGGATGTCAAAAGCCTTCAATAAGAAGGTCAAGCAGAGAGTCTTCCACAAAGGAGACCTAGTCTTAGCCGTCAGACGACCGATGATTATGACGCACAAGACCAAAGGCAAATTTCAGCCTAAATGGGAAGGACCGTTTGTGATAGAGACAGTCTATTCAAACGGAGCATACCGCCTTACAACTGCAGATGGCGACCTCCTCATGATGCCGATCAATGGCAAGTTCTTAAAGAAGTACTATCCTTAATCAAGGATCTTCCCCTCGATCAAGTTAACATTACACCTCTGATCGAGACCCGCGCGCCGGAATGCGCACAAAGAGAGCCTCTCTCTTTCTCCAAGCATATCAAATCTGTTGGTAGCTGGGGGTTGCTTAAAATCCCAAGGGACCTGCTCCCACTTGATTCCCTCTCCAGAATCACTTACCAATTCTCATCCATAGAATGGTAAGACCACACATATTCCGCTGTTACGTTAACATTAAACCTATGACAGCAGTCCCCTCATTTCTCCCCGAGATAATGAGACCTCCAAAATCACCTACCAATTCTCATCCATAGAATGGTAGGACCACATATATCTCGCTGTTACGTTAACATTAAACCTATGACAGTGATTCCCTCGTTTCTCCCCATGAAAACGAGACTTTTCCCAAACTCCATTGTTATTTTGAACTTAGCGGCATCTCAATTGGTTACGTCATCGCGACCTCTGAACCAGCAGACAGCTAAGTCTCAATCTTGAGCCCTGTTGACATTTACAAAAGACAGGTCTCGATACTTATTGACATTTACAAAAGATAAGTATCACCTATTTTGAGCTTGTCTCAACTCCGAGCCCTGTTGACATTTACAAAAGACAGGTCTCGATACTCGTTGACATTTACAAAAGACGAGTATCACCTATTTTGAGGCTTAGTGGCTTCTCAACCAGTTATGTCATTGCGACCTCTGAACTGGCAGATAGCCAAGTCTCATCTACCATTGAGCTTAGTGGCGTCTCAATTGGTTACGTCATCGCGACCTCTGAACCAGCGGACAGCTAAGTCTCAATCCCGAGTCCTGTCGACATTTACAAAAGACAGGTCTCGATACTCGTTGACATTTACAAAAGACGAGTATCACTCATTGTTGAGCTTGGTGGCTTCTCAACCAGTTATGTCATTGCGACCTCTGAACTGGCAGATAGCCAAGTTTCATCCACCATTGAACTTAGCGGCGCCTCAATTGGTTATGTCATTGCGACTCTGAACCAGCAGACAGCTAAGTCTCAATCTCGATGCTTGCTGACATTTACAAAAGGCAAGTATCTCCCCTTTTAGCCCCGCAATGGGCTACCCTTGAGACTGGCAACATCTCAATCGGTTATGTCATCGCGACCTCTGAACCAACAGACAGCCATGTCTCATTATCTAAACAAACAAAGATGACAAAAGAATGAATTTTTATTAAATTCCAAAAGGGATGGGATACATGGAGGAGCCTATAGGCGTACATGATAAGATCGGATCCGATCTCCGAGCGAAGCTAGCCTCGTCCTCCTGTCATCAGCAGCCTGGGCCAGCGCCTGTGATCTTAGCTCAGCCTCATCGAAGTCCACCGCTTGAGCCAGACGAGCCTCGACCTCCACCAAAGTCGCCCTCTGTGACGACTTCTGCCGCGCCAGTTCCTCACTCCGAGCCCTGAGCTGCTCAAGCCGCGCAGCCTCTTCATGACGCATCTGTGTAGCCTTGGATAAGAGGAGATTTGCCTTCCGGATCATCTCTTCAGCCCTCTTAACCTTATCTTCAGCATCAAGAAGAGCACTGTTGGAAGCGTCAATTGCACTCCCAACCTCTGCCTCCTCTGTCTCCAAGGACCTCAAGTCAGAGGAGATAGCCTCAGCAGCCTCTTGAGCGGCGAGCTGAGCCTCGCGCCTTTGCGCGACAAGATGTGAGAGCCGTTCATCAGCCAAAGACGCTGCGTCTGAACTATAGAGGCGGCGCCATCCCTCCACGTCCTTCTCAAGGTCATCTACCAGGAGCTCTAAAGCAGCAGCTTGATGGTACCCCTCAAAGTCCCGGATACATTCAATGCCACGGGAGAGGACCATCTTCAGCTTCGAGAACGGCACAGGCGAGCCCTTCAAGACGAGACCGATAGTCTGCTCCAAGCTGTTATAGAAGCTGTCGACCAGATTACCAATGAAGTCATTCTCAGCTTCATCAACCCTTGAGACAACCTCGGAGCAATCTACCATCCCAGTCGACACCGCCGCAGAAGAAGAAGCGGGAACATCGACAGCAGCAGGGCAAGCCAAAGGTGACCTCGGCGGAGTCCTCAGCGACACCAGCACGCCAGCCACCGTGGAGGAAGGACTGACAACCACCTCCTGAACAGCAGGCTCGACAATCAAAGTCGGAGAGGTAGGGCTCACAATCACCCTCAATGCCGTATTCGGCAAAACAGTCTGCACCTCACTCGTTGATGTAACTGGAAGTGAGGATACCTCCGGGACTGCCGCCCCTTCAACCTCAGGACCTTCCGCTGATTTGGGCTGATAAAAAGGCAGGTCGCCATACAGCGCATCCAACACAGCAGCATCTGCCCCGGTCGAAGCGCTCATATCGCCCCTTGACCCTTCAGGGAAACCCGCCGCTTCTTTCGAAGCTGATGCACCTTGGGGACGAATACCTGCAACAAAACCAAGGTCAAAAAGGAGACGCAGCAAACAGGCGAGGACCAAGAGATCTTAGTCTTACCGAAGGCCGATGTCACCTCGTCAGCCGCATCAGAATCCAGGGGTCCCATCGGAAAGTTCTTACCAGACTCAACGCGGATAGCCGGCCCGCTCGCCGATTCCTCCGCAGACCACCCGATAGAGCTGGAGGCCATAGGACCTCCTTTAGAAGTCCCAGCGCCCGACGGGCCAATGTCGGCCGCATCACCTCCAGACTCCTCCGAGCGAGCAAAGGAACCAGCTGCAGCTCCATAAGCAAATAGAGGATCATACTGGTCCCCTTGCTCCCCATGCTCCTCAGCTCCTGCAACAAAAAGCAAATGATGAGTTATTTAAAGTGCGCTGAAGGAATATTATATGGAGGCCAATCTTACCAGTAGTCGGTTCAGCAACCGACGGCTCAGCCACTAATGGAGCAGCAGAAGGAGGCGCAGCAGAGGGCTCACCCTCTACCACGATGGTAGGAGTCTGGCGACGGGGCCTCTTCGCCGACGACTTCCTACGGGATCCACTCCCACGCTTCCTTTTGAAGTGGACATCAGAGTCCTCTTCCTCCACTTCCTCCACATGTTGTGAGGGAGCTGTCCCCACTACACCAAATCCGGCTTCACGAGCATCAGCTTCATGGGCATCAACCCTCATCCCCGCCTCGAAGCAAGGGCTCCCCGCATCAGAAGCCCCGCTGTCATCTACAGCGATGAACTCCTCTATGCCAGGAACACGAACCCGTTTGCCCTCCATCCTATCGGAAGCCTTCTGCCTCATCCGATGAGAAATTAACTTCACACCCGAACGGTTGGCATTAAACCTAGCAGGTGTGGAGTTCGAAGCCGCATACCATTGGCAGAAACACAGGGTCGTCCAAAGGCCGGGATCCCTCAGCGGCGTGCGTAGCCACGCCCCAGTGCCATCCGCGGTAAAGAACCGCCAAGCACGAGCCCCATCAATGAGGCTCCCCATGAAAGCTAGGTCCGGATTGGGGTTGCCCACATACAACTGGTCATACCCAAATTGGCGGGCGAACCGGCTCGGGACGTAGGGCTCCAGGTAGCAGGTATCCCCACTCCTGTACAGCAAATGCGAGGGCCGGATACAGACCAGCCACTCGAAAATACCCCGACTCATGGGAGACCGACCTGATTCCACATCACGGAATTCCTCGTTGTATCCTGCACCCCGCAGGCGAGGAAAACAACGGAACAGGCTATAAGCGTCATAACGACGCACTAACTTACGGGCCTCGGCCACATAAGTTTTCTGCCACAAACGGCTTCAAAGCGACGGAGAAGCGCCGTTTGAACACCCTGTGGAGGGTCTTCCCCAGCTCCAATCAAACTGGGACAGTGCAAGGCGAACCACGCCATCAAGTAGGTGTACGGTAAACCTACCCTAGGATTGGGTCCGTCACAAGGCAGGATGGCACCCTTCCCTCGCCTTGACGCCATTGGCCTGCAGAAAGCCTCCGTCAGTGCACGAAGGCCCCTCTGAATACAACACACCATGGCCGGGAGAAGACCCAGACGGTGGCCATGAACTAAGCGAACGGCAGGCAGCAGCACAGTCGGATGGACGATGTCACCCGAAGAAGAAGGCACGACACATTTCTTTAACCAGATTGTTAAGAAGCCGGCCAGCAATGCCTTCTGAGACATAGGCCGACGGGCCTGATGATGAAAGCTCCGAAGAACGTCACCCTTCCCGAAAGGACCATCATCTTCTGCCACGACGATGTCCTTTTCAGCATGCACCTCCATCCTTGCCAAGATGTCTTCTTCAGCAACTCCGCAATGAGCTGCCTCAGGTGCACTAGTCATATCCGGGAACAAGTAGTTCCCCCAGCTCTTCAAGCTCTTCGAGCTACCCTTGCCACCAGTGTGGATGCTGGAGTAAATGTGCAAATGGCACATCAATTCCCGATATGTCTCGAGCAGAGCAGGCTCCTGCTTTTCCAGAATAGCCAACTCCGCCTCACAGGGAAAGTACTCCTCGTATGGAAGAGACCCGAAGGGCAAAGCAGAGATCTCCCGCATCTCATGCAGGGCCATGCCCAACTCACCAACTGGGGTGAAGAAAGTCCCCGAGGCCGGGCAATACAACTCAAGGATGGCGTAGAAGCACGCCACCTTCATCTCAATGCCGTAGCAGGTCGCCCTGACGGCCTCATGGAGGTTTAACCTCTCTAAGTCCCCCTCAAAATGAGTAAGGATATAGTTGGTCAACTCCGCCCACCACGATCTAGGAGGGTGGACCCAACCAGGAGTCCTGAAATCGGTGGCGGGGTAGTTCCCGTCAACTTCGCAGAACTGAGTGCCAAAGGTCGGCGCCGCAGCTGGGTTCTCTCTACTGGAAGGTCCCGCGATACCTTCCCAGGGTATAGTCCCATTATGCTACGAGGAGGGCCAACCCTCGAATAGCCGGACTGGAATGTCAACCTCCCGACACTTACAGACTCGGCATTTAGGCTCACGCCCCACGCCATCTTCCGAGCCTGAGTTGCGCTCTCAAAGGAAGACAAAGCAAAATGCCGCTTAGCGGACGGGAGATAGAATCTCTCGCCGTCTAACTGGAAGATCCACTGGCCTTCACCGGCCTGTAGCTGGCGATCGGGATCTGGTGCAGCATCCCCGAACATGAAGTCAGGCTTTCTGTAAGCCTGACGGTCGATATCTTCAAATGGAGCCGTAGTCAAGATGCTTCGCATGGCCTGCGGACCACCGCCCTGAATGAGCGTATCCCGTACAAGGGAGCTCGGCTCGCTGAACAATGAAGCCTGCCCATAGAACTGCAAGCTGATGCTTCTGCCTGCTCGACTGGCTAGACCGAACAGACTGTTCTGGAGGCCGGAGGCGTAATGAACTGCAAAAACAGAAATGAGCTATGATTAGTTCACCAATCAAGTGGATGCGAAAGCTTAAAAATTCACTAAGGCATAGCCTCGCCCAGCAAGCAGGCCCTGCAAGGCGATAGCTTTGAAAAAGCTTCACTTCATGGATAAGACTGCATCTTTGCAGAAAATATCCAAAGCGCCAGCTTCGCTTAAAGCAGGAAGTGACATAGCCCTAAGGGCTGACGTCATCAAAGGGGCATTATGGTCAAAAGTCATCATGACTGAGAGGACTTATTCAAGTCCTTTTCCTCAAACAGTACGGAGATGGCCCAAGTTATGGCTTCGTGCGAAAGCCCAAAGAAGAACTGTTCAGTTCTTACTTCCCTGGTGCAAGCAAAATAGGGAAGTTGAAGGGAAACGAGTTCCCTGATAAGGACAGATCATATTTGATCGTCCTAATAGCCGAGTATCGGCTCCAAAAGATGGAGACCACTCTCTAATCAGACAGGAAAATTCCTTACCGGTGATCGGTCGCTCGATGATCGGAGGAGGAGCGCCCTCCGCCGCGGAAGTCGCCACTTCTTTCCCTGCTCGTCTTTTGGGCGCCATCAAAGAAATGTAAGGGTTCTCAAAGAACTCTGAAGCAAAGAAGGAGAGGAAGAGATAGAAATTTCTCTGAAAAAGGAGATCTTTTCCTGCTCAGCCCGATCGGCTTTTATAGGCCAATCAGCGCCTGAAACGAGCCTCGAAAGGGCGTATGCCGCGTTTCGAATTAATTCAAAACGCCGCCCAAAGCGCCTTCCCGAGAAGCGCTGCTTTAATTCTGCTAAGAGTTAACTTCGCCCTGGCTGAAAGTGCGAACTTCGCACAATCCTTCAAGAACTTAGCCGAAAGGCTTACTTTAGCCCTCTAAAAAGGCGCTGACATGCCAGTCTCGTGAAGATCACTCAAAGAAAGGACTATGCCCTTAACTCCGCATGCAGTTTAGCCCGCTATGACCAAATTCTCAGTGAAAATAAACAAAAATCAGATGATCAGACGATGAACTTTCATTGATTCAAAAGCAAGGGTACATTGATATTACATCAAAGTTGTGCTTCATACAAGCATATTCAGTTGCCCAACAAGATCATTTGAGGCATACAAGCGGTTTTATCTGCTCCCACGCCAGACCAACGGGACAGGAAGGGCCTTCCTCCTGCATAAGGCTGTAATCAGTGGTGCCACAAGGACACGGTCATTTTTCTCCACAAAAATGGCAGATCTTGCCAGGCCATTTTTGTTGAAGCCTGGCAATAAAGCTTATCGCCGCCAACACGTCAGATCACCTATAATGGGAACTGGTTTTGATGCCACGGATCTGACGGGTGTGAGGCCCACTCCCCTGAAGTGGATCGTCCCCGACGAAGGCCACCAAAGTTGAAAGTCGGCAACGATGTCAGTGATCTCACTGATCACCTCCGACGAAGCGGCGACCAGCCTCACCTCAGAACGAATCATCTCGGATAAGAAGCTGCCAACAGCCCCTGGGACGCGCATTCGCTGCCCCGAATTGTTCCTCCTGCTTAAAAGTAAAGCTTCAACTGGGGAGCATAAGGCAATTTTATGGCTTCTTCCATCAAGTTACCAGACTGGCAAGCATAGCTCGCTGCAAGGCAAATTGGAGCAAGTTAGCAGTCAAGCACAGAAAAAGCTGCAAAAACATTAAGTCAGATTCTTGGGCGGCAAAGCAATCCGACTTCAGCAGAGGACAAGCCTCGCCTGCACGGCAACCATGGGCTGGTTCAACAAACGCCAAGTCCTAGCCTCGCCTATACGGCAAAGTCAGACTGATCTTGTGAAGAACAGTCTCAACCTCACCAATATGGCAAGACTGGCTCAACTATTGAAGAAGCCAAGTCCCAAGTCCTGCCTGCGCAGCGGACTTAACAAGCAACGACCTTTCACTGATCAAGCCAAGATGATAGCTTCACAGAAAGCTATGAGGAGATCCTTCTTTGCAGCAGCCAATTACAAGATGAAGAACAAGGGAATCCCTAAAGCGGCTGCCAAAGCTAAATCAAAGGAGATGAGTTCCCTAAAAGCAGTGAAGTCTTCGAATGATCAAGGCTTACTGGTCCTTGGCCGGTTAGACAACCAGAGTGGGTTTTCCCACTAATTCAGAGATCTGAGTATCTCTCACAAACCAAGAGAAGAGAAGAAGAAAGGCAAGGCATTTCTTTTCAGAGGACCTCAAGTGTCCTATTTATAGGCCCCATGGCCTGAGCACTCTCACCTCAAGCGTGGAAGCACGAGCGCATTCAAGACATTTATTGTGCCCTAATGGAAGGGACGGTTTTCCCTTGGAACCGTGCAAAAGGAGAAAACGTCTCCCTCATAAAAGGCACTTATGACGCCTTGAATAAAGGGAATATCCTCCCTTGGAAACGTGCAAATCGGAGAACATCTCTCTCGATTGGCGCAAAGAAGGAATAATCCTCCTCGTAACCGCCCACGGCAGTTGGCTTTGAAAAGGCAACAGGAGTTCCAAAGCGAACTTATTTCTTGGAAGCCCAGATGCGGAGCTACCCCGACGCGAAGCTACTCGCGAACCAGTGCAATTCTTCGGCGAATTCATCCAAAGCAGGATTGAAGGCGAAGCTGAACTCAACCATCATGGCGACGTTCATACTCCACACCACCATCACACAGCGGTTCAAAGTATTTCGAAGTCTGGGCTATTGCAGACTTTCGAAAACTTTGAAGGGGGTCTTGTTGACACTTAAAAAAGACAAGATTCTCATTGGTCCGAACGATGTCTAAACTTGTTGACATTTACAAAAGACAAGGGACAGACGAGCTGAAGACCAGTTTTCACCCACCTCCAAGGGACAAGGGAGCGGTTTGGACTCCACTGATCCAGCAAGCAGAACAGTGAACCCGGATTGTTTCTAAACAGACCTCAGCAGGTCTAAGATGCTAGCATTTAGCATTACATTAGCCCAAGGAGATAGCCTCGATTGAGAGGCTAGCATCATCTAGAGCATCGCCAGGAAGCTAACTGATAGCTTCGCCGAAAAGCCTCTTTTCGGACTTCGCTAAGGATTGCCTCTAGCTCCGCTATGAGCTTCAAGCGGGCAGCTCCGCTATCAGCCTGCTATGGTCAAACCTTTGACCAATCAAAATCTCCTGATGAGATCGGATTCAATCTAATCAAATCCAATCGGGATTCAAATATGGCAGGTGATTGCCGCAATCTCTTGACTCTCTTGAAACGAGTAAGAGGATCAAGGAGAATCTCCCAACGATATGGAAAGGATCAAAACAAATCAGAAAGATCCACCGACCTGCCAATTCTAGCTCCGCAGAAGCTATCCTAGCCTCGCAGCAAGGCTACTTTCCAGATTTAAACAAGATTCGGTTCAATCTGTTTCCATATCTTCAAGGGGACGATTATACCCTTGCTCTCCCTATAAATAGCCCGCCAGGGGTACAAAGGGACGAAGAGACATACACGCAGGCGGACGCAAGAAAGGATCGAAAAAAAGAAGGAGGAGAGACGCACGCATACGGGAGGACTCCACAAGCAGAGGCTTCTTCACAAGGCACCGCGCGTTCTCAATTCAGAGACCTTTAGAGAATTGCTTTCTCTAATCAGGGTGTTGATACCCTAACATCGTCCTTCCTCTCAGGAATCTCCGGAACCAGGCGAGAAGGAATTCCTTATTGAAGGCGATTTTGAGAAGCAGCAAGAGGGTTCTACCAACCTTCTGTTCTCTGATTCCCCGAACCAGGCGAGAAGGGAATCTCATCGCTCGCATCGTCAAAGGGACAAAGTGGTCGCGCGCTGACCAGACTCCTATCGGCACATTTTCCCAGAATCTCTGAGGAGATCTACTTGTAATCTTTTGAGAATACTTGTAATTTAGCTCCTCAAACTTTTATTTGTAAGTTTTCCCCCTTTGCAAACATAATGGAAAACAGGCGCCGTTGCCGAGGAGGGTAACGGTTTTTTATTGAATTTTTAGAACTAAAACGAATTTTTCTTCTCTGTTACAGGTTATAGGGCAGGAAAAGTAGGAAAAAAAAGGATTGCAGTAACATATAAGTGGTCTTGGGCCTCTTTTCCAGAAAACAGAGACCAAGTACCCTCTGAATTGCCGCGTTTGCTCGGCTTTAGCCGCGGTTCTGTGGCAAGGAAGAGTTCACTACTAACTGGCTTTTTGCAGGGCTGCTTGCTTTGCAAAATTAGAGTTTCTGCAAACTTTATTTCTTGTATGACATCACCAGGAGCCTGCTAATAAACCAACAGTAAAATACTTGTTGAAAAGTTTGAAAAATTGATTAGACGTTTGCATTTTAGGCACGTGTCTTTTCAATTCATTTACTTTACTGTTGAAGAGTGCTGGAGCAAGGTACGTTCGCATTGCATTTAGAGTAGGACTCATCTCTTGGTTGATTTACATCGCTTTGAGTGAATCTTGTTTGCATATCTTGTACACTTGCACAAACTGATCTTAAGGGCACCACCCATAACAAGATAAGGTGGAGATTTAATCACCCTTCCTTAGCCCAAAAAATAAGATTCCAAGCACTCACTAAACGAGCCTAACTAAAAATGAGTAGACGTTAGCCCTAGGGACATCTCGGACTCAATTAGGAGATTATCCTAAGGGGGAAAGGTGTTGGAATTTGACTCCTGCCAAATCAGTGTCTAGGAAAGGAATTAAGGGCCGAAAGCCTGAAGGTTGGTGGTTATTTAATTAAGGAACGTCTTTGACGGATAACCTCCCACCAATCTTACCCTGACCTGGCTGATTGGCTTGTGGTCAAAGTCTGCATTATACCTCCCGTGGACAGTCTAACCAGTTAAGAGTCTCTAGGTCATAGTTCTACCCTAACTTAGGTTAGAATTTTTCTTTTTCTGTTTGCTTATTTGTTTCTTTTTTGTTTGTGTTTTATTGTGTGATATGACTCATAACAATAATTTTTCCAATTTTAATGGTAATCCATATTACACACCAACCACTTTTTCGGATATTACCAACCCGGCATATCATAACTTTAACCAACCTAGTGTGTCGGATTGGTCTTATCTGAATCAATATAACCAATGCCCCCAATCTTATAACCATAATTTCCAGAATAATTTCAACTCTTCACAGAGTCAGTGGGGATTCACCTCCCCCGAGTCCAATTTTCAACCAACTTGCCGTCCCTATCCACCTTGTCCATAATATTTCCAAGATTCATACTCAGTTCCACCAGTCCAAAATAGAAAACCATCAATTTTGAAAATGAGTATACGTGAGTCCAAACAAAAATCACAAAATCTGATGGACTCACAATTTCACCACCAATTCCATGACAACACTTCATCTTTTCAACAAAATAATGAACCAATCAACTATGAAAAGATGCTTGAAGCCATGACTTAGGCTCAAAACGCTCGTAATCACGACATAGATATGATGGTCCAATCTCTACGTTCTTACCGTTTGGCCAGTTCTGATGTCGGTAACATTTCTGTTAGAGCGAAGAGTCATGTTGTTTTGGAAAATAAGTTTCCATTTCAGAACAATCATTTGAACTTGCCCAAACTCTAAATTTTGAAAATGATATTGACAGTTTGGCAAGTTATTCATTTCCTGAAATAGAACTTGAGAATGAATATGATCCTGAACATCAACTAGTGATTCAATTCTACTTCCTGATTCAATTATGACTCCGGTGTCTTCACCTGATTTCAATCTTTTTCCCGAGTCAACATTGGATCCTGTGCCAATTCATCATGAAATTGAATCACCCATCTTTGATGATCATATTGAACTTGACCAATTTATACTTTTGAAAGTCCTATTGACAAATTGGCAAGTTCTCATTTTTATGACATTGAACTCAATGAGAAATGTGACCTAGATTCTCAAATCTGTGATCCAGTTCAAATTCCCGAATCAATATTGACTCCTGTTTTGTTACCAGATTTGAGTAATATTTTAGAGTCAGTTTGATTCCCACACCTATCATTCTTGAACTTGAATCACCAATATTAAGTCATATTCTATTGTTGGAAAATAAATGTGGACTTGAGTTTCAACTTTTTGACTTGGACCCACTTCCTGAACCAATTTCGACTCCTAAACCTTTACTTCACTTAAGTCACCTTTCTGAGTCGGTATTAGTTCCTGTACTTCCTGAGTCCAAGTCAATCATTCTATCTTTTCACATTCCATTTTGGGACAAGGCGGTTGACAAATTTGACTCCGAAATTAATTATGAAATTGGAAATTAGATGGGATCAATATTTAATCAAAATCATTCATGATATATCATTTTAGTGGGTTATATTAGAGAAATTTCTGGTGGGTTCCTCCGAACTCCACGAAAAGTTGATTGGGCCGCATTTCGTGGACCAATCAGACCACCACCGGAACCACCACCTTAGGTAACATTTTCCTTCCCTTTCTTCTTTTTCATGCATCTATGCATTAATTCATACATTGAGGACAATGCATGAGATAGGTGTGGGGGAGGGTCTAACGTAACCTACGTTTTTCTTTTGAAAAAAAAATTCTTTGCTTTTAAAAACTTTTGAAAATAGAAACAATATTTTAACATATTTTTTGTAAGAAATTAAGTCAATTTTAATGAATAGAAAAATCAAAATTAGGATTTCTTAAATTTGGTCAAAATAAGATTATTTGTTTGATTTTTGGGGTTAGGAAGATAATTTGTCAAAGTAATTTAGTCTTGATCTTTACCTTAATGAAATATGCATACTTCATACACTTACACACTTAGGGTACAAAAATAAAGATTCTTATGCCTTATATATATATATATATATATATATATATATATATTATATATATATATATATATATATATAAATAAAAAAGAAAGAAAAAAACATTATGAAAGATGAACGAATCTAATTATTGATTAGCTAGGTACTTTGGCCTAAGCAAGCCTTAGTATTTATGCGAAAGATGATTAGATAAGTTTGAGCAAAAATATATAAAAATCCTCTGATTAAGCTGGGTATTTGTGCCTAATAAAGCATAAGTATTCATTCCTAAAAGGGGTTCATATAATAAAATCCTTAGTTTTGTGGCCTTGTTTGCTCGAGTCCTTAAGTTCTTGGGGTGTTTTCTCACCCGGTGCCCTAGACCGTTTGGTTTGGGAGTCATCAATTAAAGGTTCGTTACATGGGCAGATTAGAAAGCCTAATAGAACTAAGGAATAATACACAAAAAATATATATAAATAAATAAGGCATAAGAGTCAGAGTTAAAGAACCCTTAGTCAAAATTTCATGATCAAAAGGTGCATATGACTTAGGGTAAAGTAATAGACTAAATGAGAAGTACAATTTGACTCCTTACATTAATTGATAACAAATTTTTGAATAGAGAATAAGTTTAGGAATGAAAAATTCAGTTTTCTTATAACTTATAGATTACTTAAATCTTACAATTATATTTCAAATATTTTTCTCTTTCAAAATGCTTTTCGAAAATACTAACTCTTTGTTTCTCTTTCTTTATGGATTTTGTGGGTGTAATCCACTGAAACCCTCACGAGACAAAACTCGTCCTCTAGGGGAAACCTAGAGGTTTAACGGCTTGTTTGCACATGCTCAGTGCAATCGCGTGACCTGCGAAAGTGGTCTAATAATCCTTAGTATAGTTTAGTTGTTTTGCTCGAAGACGAGCAAAAAATAGGTGTGGGGGTGTGATCGTACATATATTTTGTATTCTTTTCATTACACTCCTACATTTATCGTGTAATAAATCTGCTAATTTTCTTATCTTAAATATCTATTTTACAGAAGATAATAATGAAGAGAAAGAGAATTAAACCAAATAAATATCAGTTAAATTAAATTTAATTGGATCATTTGGTTAGCTGAGGATGATCCCAGATCTAGTTAGAACAAATCAAGGATTGGGGCAAATGTTCAGCTGAAGATCAGAGCAAATCAGAAAGATAACACTAAATGAAAATTGGTAAAATTCAGATTGCCAAAATCCATTTTGGTTAGCTAAAGATCAACCGAGGATAATATCAAATACAGAGAGATAAATGGATAGAGAGAAGATCAATGGATGAGATGACGCAAGTTTGACTCAGATTCTGACTGGATACATTTTAGTATTTGAATTCTAACTTTCGCTACCGAATCTAAAATCTGATGATTTAAGATGATGCAAAAAGTAGACTTACAGGGCTACAACTCTTATGTTGATCACTATTTCTAATTCTGTCATTTGATAAGTGATATTAAGTAATCAATACACCAACAAACTGCAGATCAGAACTGAATATCCACATCAAATCAATTTTGGAGATAAGGGGGATTCAAATTCAGAAATAGCCAGCTTTTCCTATCTTCATACGCTCCTATATGTGGGTTTTTTCCTATAAATACTAGGATTTTCAGAGCCTCCAGTGGACGACCATGCAGAGATAGGATTTAGTCCAGTTTTCATTCTTTGTAGTATAGGTTTTGTTTTTCTTTTATGTAATTTTAATTTGTATATAAACTTAGGTTAGATTGAGATTCATGTAAGTAAGAGAGAGGCTTATGTTGAGAGTGACACCGATGTACCCTCCTCCTTTCTTCCATCGTTTCAAGCAATAAAAGGTAATATTTTTTTTATGTTCTTCTTTACTTTCATTTTCTTCTTCTTCTTTCTACTTCACCTCTTTGGTTTTGATGAGCATGCAAGTGAATCTAGAAGCATAAGTATGACAATGTTGTGTGAGTGCCAATGATAGTTCATGGTGATGTTCTCCTCCTCAAGATTCGTATCACTTCATTCTTGTTCGTCTTGATGATATAATGCGAATGGGGACTGAGTTCGATCCTATGGCTTATGCGTTGAACGCCTCCGAAGAAAGGTAGAACATGTAAGGTTTCTAGGTAAGTCATCAACAAAACTAGGTAAGTATTTCTTTAATCTTCTTTCTTTTCTTTTATTTCTGTAGTTTAAATCACCAACACGATTTCTTGCATTACTCCTTTTCCATTTCTTTGTAAATCATCATTCTCCATTTTTCTCCACCTTCTCCATCTATCGTTTTCTTTTTAACTTTAACCTAACTCTTTTCATTTTCATTTCTTAAAACAAAGGAGAACCTTCTTTTTTCTTCACAAGATTTCAATACAAACCTTTAACGCTTCTATCGCTAACCTCCTTGTGGACCACGACCCGCATAGCCACTTGCTATCGTGGTAAAGTTGAGCACTTGCACATCTACATTTTAAAGTTCTGAAATACTATATTTGTGTGCAGGTTCAAAGCTTAATCAATTTTGGCGCCGTTGCCGGGGAGGGTAACGGTTTTTTATTGAATTTTAGAACTAAAACGAATTTTTCTTCTCTGTTGCAGGTTATAGGGCAGGAAAGCAGGAAAAAAAAGATTGCAGTAACATATAAGTGGTCTTGGGCCTCTTTTCCAAAAAACAGAGACCAAGTACCCTCTGAATTGCCGCGTTTGCTCGGCTTTAGCCGCGTTCCACGGCAAGGAAGAGTTCACTACTAACTGGCTTTTTGCAGGGCTGCTTGCTTTGCAAAATTAGAGTTTTTGCAAACTTTATTCTTGTATGACATCACCAGGAGCCTGCTAATAAACCAACAGTAAAATACTTGTTGAAAAGTTTGAAAAATTGATTAGACGTTTGCATTTTAGGCACGTGTCTTTTCAATTCATTTACTTTACTGTTGAAGAGTGCTGGAGCAAGCTGATATCAGTTCTTTCGGCTGGATAAGCAAGAACTGATATACAGCAATAATGTCTTGGTTGATTTACATCGCTTTGAGTGAATCTTGTTTGCATATCTTGTACACTTGCACAAACTAATCTTAAGGGCACCACCCTATAACAAGATAAGGTGGGGATTTAGTCACCCTTACTTAGCCCAAAAATAAGATTCCAAGCACTCACTAACCCGAGCCTAACAAAAAATGAGTAGACATTAGCCCTAGGGACATCTCAGACTCAATTAGGAGATTATCCTAAGGGGGAAAGGTATTGGAATTTGACTCTTGCCAAATCAGTGTCTAGGAAAGGGATTAAGGGCCGAAAGCCTGAAGGTTGGTGGTTATTTAATTAAGGAACGTCTTTGACGGATAACCTCCCACCAATTTTACCCTGACCTGGCTGATTAGCTTGTGGTCAAAGTCTGCATTATACCTCCTGTGAACAGTCTAACCAGTTAAGAGTCGTCTAGGTCATAGTTCTACCCTAACTTAGGTTAGAATTTTTCTTTTTTTGTTTGCTTATTTGTTTGTTTTTTGTTTGTGTTTTATTGTGTGATATGACTTATAACAACAAATTTTCCAATTTTAATGGTAATCCATATTGCACACCAACCTCTTTTTGGGATATTACCAACCCGGCATATCATAACTTTAACCAACCTAGTGTGTCGAATTGGTCTTATCTGAATCAATATAACCAATGCCCCAATCTTATAACCATAATTTCCAGAATAATTTCAACTCTTCACAGAGTCAGTGGGGATTCACCTCCCCCGAATCCAATTTTCAACCAACTTGCCCTCCCTTTCCACCTTGTCCACAATATTTCCAAGATTCATACTCAGTTCCACCAGTCCAAAATAGAAAACCATCAATTTTGGAAATTAGTATGCGTGAGTCAAAACAAAATCATAAAATCTGATGGACTCACAATTTCACCACCAATTTCAAGACAACACTTCATCTTTTCAACAAAATAATGAACCAATCAATTATGAAAAGATTCTTGAAGCCATGACTTAGGCTCAAAACGCTCGTAATCACGACATAGATATGATGGTCCAATCTTTACGTTCTTACCGTTTGGCCAGTTCTGATGTCGGTAACATTTCTGTTAGAGCCGAAGAGTCATGTTGTTTTGGAAAACAAGTTTCCATTTCAGAACAATCATTTGAACTTGCCCAAACTCTAAATTTTGAAAATGATATTGATAGTTTGGCAAGTTATTCATTTCCTGAAATAGAACATGAGAATGAATATGATCCTGAACATCAACTTAGTGATTCAATTCTACTTCCTGATTCAATTATGACTCCGGTGTCTTCACCTGATTTCAATCTTTTTCCCGAGTCAACATTGGATCCTGTGCCAATTCATCATGAATTGAATCACCCATCTTTGATGATCATATTGAACTTAACCAATTTTACACTTTTGAAAGTCCTATTGATAAATTGGCATGTTCTCATTTTTATGACATTGAACTCAATGAGAAATGTGACCTAGATTCTCAATCTGTGATCCAGTTCAAATTCCCGAATCAATATTGACTCCTGTTTTGTTACCAGACTTGAGTAATATTTTAGAGTCAGTTTTGATTCCGACACCTATCATTCTTGAACTTGAATCACCAATATTAAGTCACATTCTATTGTTGGAAAATAAATGTGGACTTGAGTTTCAACTTTTTGACTTGGACCCACTTCCTGAACAATTTCGACTCCTAAACCTTTACTTCACTTAAGTCACCTTCTGAGTCGGTATTAGTTCCTGTACTTCCTGAGTCCAAGTCAATCATTCTATATTTTCACACTCCATTTTGGGACAAGGCGGTTAACAAATTTGACTCCAAAATTAATTATGAATTTGAAAATTAGATGGTTCAAATATTTAATCAAAATCATTCATGCATATATCATTTTAGTGGGTTATATTAGAGAAATTTCTGGTGGGTTCCTCGAACTCCACGAAAAGTTGATTGGGCCGCATTTCGTGGACCAATCAGACCACCACCGGAACCACCACCTTAAGGTAACATTTTCCTTCCCTTTCTTCTTTTTCATGCATCTATGCATTAATTCATACATTGAGGACAATGCATGAGATAGGTGGTGGGGAGGGTCTAACGTAACCTACGTTTTTCTTTTTGAAAAAAAATTCTTTACTTTTAAAAACTTTTTGAAAATAGAAACAATATTTGACATATTTTTTGTAAGAAATTAAGTCAATTTTAAGGAATAGAAAAATCAAAATTAGGATTTCTTAAATTTGATCAAAATAAGATTATTTGTTTGATTTTTAGGGTTAGGAAGATAATTTGTCAAAGTAATTTAGTCATGATCTTTACCTTAATGAAATATGCATACTTCATACACTTACACACTTAGGGTTCAAAAACAAAGATTCTTATGCCTTATATATACATAAAATAAAAAAATAAAGAAAAAAATATTATGAAAGATGAACGAATCTAATTATTGATTAGCTAGGTACTTTGGCCTAAGCAAGCCTTAGTATTTATGCGAAAGATGATTAGATAAGTTTGAGCAAAAATATATAAAAATCCTCTGATTAAGCTGGGTATTTGTGCCTAATAAAGCATAAGTATTCATGCCTAAAAGGGGTTCATATAATAAAATCCTTAGTTTTGTGGCCTTGTATGCTCGAGTCCTTAAGTTCTTGGGGTGTTTTCTCACCCGGTGCCCTAGACCGTTTGGTTTGGGAGTCATCAATTAAAGGCTCGTTACATGGGCAGATTAGAAAGCCTAATAGAACTAAGGAATAATACCACAAAAAATATATATAAATAAATAAGGTATAAGAGTTAGAGTTAAAGAACCCTTAGTCAAAATTTCATGATCACAAGGTTCATATGACTTAGGGTAAAGTAATAGACTAAATAAGAAGTACAATTTGACTCCTTACTTTAATTGATAACAAATTTTTGAATAGAGACTAAGTTTAGGAATGAAAAATTCAGTTTTCTTATAACTTATAGATTACTTAAATCTTATAATTATATTTCAAATATTTTTCTCTTTCAAAATGCTTTTCGAAAATACTAACTCTTTGTTTCTCTTTCTTTATAGATTTTGTGGGTGTAATCCACTGAAAATCCTCACGAGACAAAACTCATCCTCTAGGGGAAACCTAGAAGTTTAACGGCTTGTTGCACATGCTCAGTGCAATCGCGTGACCTGTGAAAGTGGTCTAATAATCCTTAGTATAGTTTAGTTGTTTTGCTCGAGGACGAGCAAAAGATAGGTGTGGGGGTTTGATCGTACATATATTTTGTATTCTTTTCATTACACTTCTACATTTATCGTGTAATAAATCTGCTAATTTTCTTGTCTTAAATATCTATTTTACAGAAGATAATAATGAAGAGAAAGAGGATTAAACCAAATAAATATCAGTTGAAATTAGATTTAACTGGATCTATTTGGTTAGCTGAGGATGATCCCAAATCTTGTTAGAACAAATCAAGGATTGGGGCAAATGTTCAGCTGAAGATCAGTGCAAATCAGAAAGATAACACCAAATGATAACTGGTAAAATTCAGATTGCCAAAATCCATTTTGGTTAGCTAAAGATCAACCAAGAATGATATCAAATACAGAGAGATAAATGGATAGAGAGAAGATCAACGGATGAGATGACGCAAGTTTGACTCAGATTCTGACTGGATACATTTTAGTATTTGAATTCTAACTTTCTCTACCGAATCTCAAATCTGATGATTCAAGATGATCCAGAAAGCAGACTTATAGGGATACAACTCTTATGTTGATCACTATTTCTAATTTTGTCGTTTGATAAGTGATATTCAGTAATCAATACACCAACAAACTGCAGATCAGAACTGAATATCCACATCAAATCAATTTTGAAGATAAGGGGAGGATTCAAATTCAGAAATAGCCAGCTTTTCCTATCTTCATACGCTCCTATAGGTGGGTTTTTTCCTATAAATACTGGGATTTTCAGAGCCTCCAGTGGACGACCATGCAGAGATAGGATTTAGTCCAGTTTTCATTCTTTGTAGTATAGGTTTTTGTTTTCTTTTTATGTAATTTTAATTTGTATATAAGCTTAGGTTAGATTGAGATTCATGTAAGTAAGAGAGAGGCTTATGTTAAGAGTGACACCGATGTACCCTCCTCCTTTCTTCCATCGTTTCAAGCAATAAAAGGTAATATTTTTTTATGTTCTTCTTTACTTTCATTTTCTTCTTCTTCTTTCTACTTCACCTCTTTTGGTTTTGATGAGCATGCAAGTGAATCCAGAAGCATAAGTATGACAATGTTGTGTGAGTGCCAACGATAGTTCATGGTGATTTTCACCTCCTCAAGACTCGTATCACTTCATTCTTGTTCGTCTTGATGATATAATGCGAATGGGGACTGAGTTCGATCCTATGGCTTATGCGTTGAACGCCTCCGAAGAAAGGTGGAATAAGTATTTCTTTAATCTTCTTTCTTTTCTTTTATTTCTGTAGTTTAAATCACCAACACGATTTCTTTCATCACTCCTTTTGCATTCTTTGTAAATCATCATTCTCCATTTTCTCCACCTTCTCCATCTATCGTTTTCTTTTTAACTTTAACCTAACTCTTTTTCATTTTCATTTCTTAAAACAAAGGAGAACCTTCGTTTTTCTTCACAAAGATTTCAATACAAACCTTTAACGCTTCTATTGCTAACCCTCCTTGTAGATCACGATCCGCATAGCCACTTGCTATCGCAGTAGAATTGAGCACTTGCACATCTACATTTTAAAGTTCTGAAGTACTGTATTTTATGTGCAGGTTCAAAGCTTAATCATCACCTCCAATGTTTGATGTCTCCAACATTGACATGTGAAAATTTAGGATGTCCATGTACTTGAAACCCTAGGCTTGCATGTTTTTCTTGCCGCTAGCAAGAAATCCTATCCTGGTAATAGCAAGCATATAGAGGCCAATGCACAAGCGCTTGAGGCACTTAGAAGCACGCTTAATAAAGAATATTTGTGCTTAGTTTCTAACTGTGATTCCGCCTTTGCAGTGTGGAACACGTTGACCTCCTCCGAACTTCAAACGCCAACCATTATGGAGAAGGAATCTAGTGGAGAATCCGACGATGCATGCTACATGGTCCAAGGGAATGACTCCCTTGAGGTATATTCGGAATCTCAATTAGATGGTGATGATGCTAGTTCTTCTTGTGATAATTATGTTGATCCAAATACTTAGAATGAAGAACTATCAATTGTATGTGAAAAATTGTTAGAAAAATATAATCTTTTGAAAAAGAAGAGTTTTGAACTTAACAAAGAAATAAGGATTTGTGTTTAAAATTAGATTTTGTTTTGCAAGAGAAAGTGGAGATTTTCTAATGAAAGGGATTCATTGAAATCTAAACTTGAACTTATCCTAAAAGAAAATGATATTTTGAAAAATAGAAATGATTGTAATGAAGTTTTAAAGAAAATAAAGCTATATCTTCAAAACTTGATTTTGTTGTAAAAGAGAATGAATCTTTGAAAATGAAAATTGCTTTAATTTCAGAGGATTTGGATTGGTTTCCAAGAAAAATATTTCTTTGAAAAATGATTTAGATTCTCATGTTTGTCATGCTAGTGTAGCTTCATCTAGCTTACCTATTGTATGTACCTCTTCTAAAATTGATAATGGTATATGTTTGTTAAAGAAGAGTGTGGATTGTTTGGGCTCCACTTTGAGCCATTGTGCCATAAACCATACACGTTTGGAATCTTTATTTTCATCTTTGCATGCACACCATCCACGGCATACACATGCTTCTCACGTTCACTCCCATAACACGATGTATGCTCATGTGTACACTTTTACACATTATGGACGTAAGAGCCACCTTACTAAGTTTTGTTATGATCGTATACATGATTCAAATTTAGCAACTAAATTTGTTTGGGTTAGAAAAGGAGCTAACCCCCATGGACCCAAAAGAGTGTGGGTACCAAAGACCACCCCTATTGTATTTGATGTAGGTGTGGGCTCTCGCATGACGTGAGAGCGATGGTGCCTTGAAGTGGATGCGTTCCGAGCTTTATGAGGACAATTTGGATGCATCACTTTCAAGGAAAGTTTGGTGGGAGGACCACCTCAGTTTGGAGATAAGGAGATGTACCCTCATTGGTTTTTGGTAACGGTCTCTTACTCCTCATTTATGTTTACATGCTTTTCATGTCATTGTTTTTTAGCATGTTTTGATGTTTCATGATTAGTATGTTATATGTCATGATATTTAGACTTAGTGATATACATGATTAGTTATTTGAGACACCCATGTTTAATATGAATTTATATCTTTGTGTTCTCACATTTGTTTTAACTAATGTGTATGTCTTAGATCTATGCATGTGCATGTACATAATGATCATATATATGTTTATGAGTTTTGTTTTGTTGCTTCATGCTTTGATTACTTGTCTAAGATGTTAGTTTTCATTAAGACTTGAGTATATACTTGTACAACTAGTGACACAAATTGATTATTATGTATTTGTACTTGAACGCTCATTTGTACCCATTAGATGTACTAGTATAACTTAGTTTTGATGATTCATACATTTGACTTGTATTCCCATTTTATACATGTTTTCATGTTTATGTTTAGCTTCATGTATATGTCTATTTTGTCCAAACTAATAGTTATACATATACATCCTTGAGCCACTTGCCTTCATGCATATACTTTTGTGGCCTTGTTTATATTTGGATATGTATGTATACTTTAGTTTGTACATAACATACATATACCTTGAAGCCTATTTGGTTTTGATGATTCTCATGTTTTATGGAATTTCATTTTGAGCTCGATTGCCTAGTTTCATGATAATGTGTTACACATAACTCTTATACACTCACTTTATTTAATGTTTTCTCATGATTTTGTTTTCATGAGTATAATATATGCCTATATAGATTTTGAGTGATTGGTGATCATGTGACTTACATATTTTTCATGAATATATTTTTGTTTTATTCCTTACTTGAAAGATTTCATACTAGTTTACTAATTTTTCATATAACTAGTTCGTATTCTTCATTTTGAAAGAGTTTTCAATTATGCTAAACTATTTCAAACCTATTTTTGAAAACCCTTTCCATCAAAGGGCAGTTGGTTGGGCTACCATGCCTTGTATGCTTCTTATTGAAAATCTTTTTAAACATGTGCATGAAATGGGTGGTAGGTAATATGAGTTATACACTTGATCTTATTGTGTTTTTCAATTGGTATCATTGGATCTTTTCAATTGGTATCACTATTGGCATTCTTTTTGTATCTCATATATGTTTTATATATGTATGTTTCAATTTCAGATAGTATAAATTTCGATTGGTATTAAATTTTCATACATATATATATGCTTTATTTGTGCTTACTATATCTCTATATCTTTGAGCACAAATTTTAGTTATACTAAGTCTAATTTCTTAAATGACTAATATATTTTAATTGATTATATTTCAATTGGTATCATATACAAGCTTATGCATCATTTTATTTAGTTTTTCATAAAGGGGGAGAAAATTCATATTTTACCTTTCAATTGGTTTTGTTATTTTACTCCCACACTTTATGTTCAAGATGATTTATTTACTTACAATTGGTACTTAAATTGGTATTTACTTACAATTGGTATCAATTGGTATTTAAATTTATATTAAAACATTTGTTTTATGTACCTTCAATTGGTATGTTTTGTTTTATTTATTGTAATTTGATATCATGATGCACTCAATTGATATATTTTTTTTCAATTGGTATCATAATGTTTTGTTTTGATTTCACCCCTTATTGATATTCTTTTTGTTTAAGACAAAAGGGGGAGAACATTGCTTTATTGTTTTCTTTGACCCTTTGTTGATGATTGACAAAAAGGGGGAGAAGTATTTGAGTTTATACGCATGTTTATTGTTTATTTGTAAGTTTATATCAAAGTTATTTTATTGATTATCTTCCAATTGGTATCAAGAATTTTATTGATTGAATTGTTTTTATTTGATTGGTATCAAGAGCTTTCATGTTGCTTAAGTTTTCACATTGAAATTTTTATTGGTATCAAGAGCAACTATTTAAAGAACATGTTTATTTTAAAAAGGAAAAGGAACTTATTTTAAAAAGTTTGGTATCAAGAGCATGTTCATTTCATTGTTTTATGCATATTGATACATATTCATGTTTAGTATTCATTGCATATATTTATTGTTTATTGCTATGCATGAGTTAAGGGGGAGCTTTTTTGAAGCTTAACTTTAATTCATGCATATATAACTCCATGAGTTTTGTCATCATCAAAAAGGGGGAGATTATTGGCCCAGAGGCCTTCCACTCTAGTTTTGATAATGATTAACTCATGTAGTTATAGTTTACTAATAATCTTGTGATGTTTAGTTTCAGATACTTAACCAAGATATAGTAGGTGATTAGCTTCAACAAAGGTATTTTGGAGCTTTCATATGGTGATTCAAGAGCCCGAGCGTCAAAGTTCATATCTAGCACTCGTTGGAGTAAAGCTCGGTGGATCACGTTTGGATCGAGTCGACTTGGAGATGGCGCTCTACGAGAAGACTTCGGTACTGTGTTTAGTTTATAGTTTAGATCCATTTGTTAAAATTAGATAGTGTGATATGCTCAAGTTCACAACACACACACTTGTTTAAGTTTCATGTTTTGGTTTTTGGTTTTTGGTTTAACCGATCTTGGTTTTCATGAATAATAGATTCAAAATAAATTTACATGGTTTAATGTATATTAGATTTGATCTATATACATGTATGCTTCATACACTTAGACAAACTTATTTTGATATGCCTATTCATGTATTTGGAGTTTTGTATTTTAACAAAACTTATTTTTGGATTTTAAGTCAAAAACATTGATATATATATATATATATATATATATATATATATATATATATATATATATAATATATATATATATATATATATATATATATATATATATATATATATCTTTCATGTATATTGATTTATATCCATATACAACATGCTTAAATGATGTTTCAATATCATGTTTTTGTATTTGGATGAGTTTTGAAAAAATCGGATTTCCATTTGAAAAATCCAAGTTTTAGAAAATACGGTTTTTTTGTTTTTCGGCAAAATTTCCATAACACAAAAATGGTTCAAATAGTTTGAAATATGTGTTGAATTTTTTCACACATGTTTGTATATCAAAGTATTATACTGGAACTATTTATGTAAAATTTTAGAGATTTTATGGGATTTTATTTAAATTAAAAATCCTTGTTTTTTTGTCCCAAAAATGTCAGACTGGCTGACTGCCGGTCGACCGGGCCGGTCGACCGTAGCAGTGGGCGGTCGATCGGACCGGTCAACCGACGTGCACAGAATGTGCACGTAGCCAAGTTGGGGAGGCCGGTCGACCGGGACGGTCGACCGCCAGAGAGCTCTGCTCTCTGGAAAGCCTCTGGTCGACCGGACGGTCGACCGGGCAGAGAGCACTGCTCTCTGTTTGCAGACTCGGTTGACAGAGCGATCGACCGGCCAGAGAGCCGTTGCTCTCTGGACCGGCGGTCGACCGCTGGGCTCAACGGTCATTTTTTGACCGTTGGCCGGTCGACCGGAAAGCCAAACTGGGCCTTTTTCTCTGCCAACGGGCAGATTCCAAATGGGGGTTATATATACCCCATTTGAAGTGGGTTTTAGTCAAGATTTCTAAGAGCAAAAATTCTCTCATTCTCAAGTGTTTTTAAAAGCTAGTTTTCAAAAGAATTTTTGCTTTTTAAAGATCAATCTTTATTTGTTTTCAAGAGTTGAAAAAATCAAAGAAAAATATATATTTGGGATATTTGCTTTGTTCTTCATTTCTATCAAATACTAAGTTGTTTTCTCAAGTATTTTTCCTTGTGAATTGCTTTCCAACATCTTGATTTCTCACACTTGAGCTTATCTTGCTATCCTATCTATTAGGATCCTTGTTTAGTGAGAAGAGATTGGTTTGTGGTTGTGGAAACCACCAAGTTGTAAACCCTCCTACTTTGTGCTATCCCTCCTGTGTAGAGGTTGATTTTGGAGTGGTGGCTTTGTACCCTATCTCTCTAGTGAGAGGTTGATTGGTTGTATTGGCTTTATGCCTATCCCTCATTTGTGAGGTTGATTTGTGTGGCTTTGTGCCTAGCCTCTAAGTGTAGAGGTTGTGTTTATAATTGAGAGAGGAGTTGTGTACTCCCGGTTGTATTGCCCCAAATCTTCAGTGGAGGTTCCCTGTGTGGGAGTCCTGTGTGGACAAGTTAGTGGAAATCCTTCTGTGTGAAGGCGAGGACGTAGAGCTGTGTGCTCGAACCTCGAAACATATCCGTGTGTTAGCGATTGATCCATTGACTCTAACTCTCTCTCTATTACTTTGTGCATCTATTCATATTGTCATATCATATATATGCTTGTGTTGTTTGTGTGTGCCTCACTTGTGTTTAACCACGAGAGCTTCATATAGCACCTCAACTCTTATTCAGAGGAATCAAGAGGAGTTAGTCCAAAGCCCTTCACCAGAAATTCGGCTATACTCGTTGGTTACATTAAGTGTGTTGCAATTAAGTTTTAATTTTCACATTTTGTTCATTAGATTAGCCATATACCTATTCACCCCCTCTAGGTGTACTTAAAAACTGGTGAAGAGTGAGGCCGAGAAGACCAAAATGTTCATGAAGGGCCTAAAACTGAAAATTAGGGGTAAATTAGTTCCTCTTCAATTGAGAATATATCTTCAGGCTGTAAAAAAAGCCTTAGAGATGGAGTTGGATATACAAGAAGGTCAAGAAGATTGGTTGAGGTAATTACCTGTGTTAAAGTGCCCACGGTATCAGAACCCAAAAGGTCAGAGATCATCAGGTCTACAATGGACCGGGGTACATGATCCTTTCTTAATCCAGCATCAGGTGACATAAGTAGAGGCAGAGGAGTATGGCCTAGAACTAGGAGATACTTTAAGGGTACACATGCTACATTATTGTCTCACCCCAGACCTAAGGGAGCCCCGTTGTGTCATAAGTGCAACAAAATTACTTCGGGGTCTGTGCTCAAGAAAGAGGTTGTTATGCCTGTGGAGGAATGGGACACATAAGAGGAACTACGCAGTACTACATAGGAATTCAGGATTTATAGGAGTATGGAGACCGCTATCTGGAGTGACTTCTTCAGGAAGACTTGCCAATAGCTCAAGATGTTCGATCCCTATACTAAGGCAGGCAACAACCCAATTATTAGTATAACAGCCATGGACTCAAGGAAGAGTATTTGCATTGACTCCATAAGATGCTAGGGCTTCGAACTCTGTGGTAGAAGTGAAAAAATACATCTAAAGGGGGTGAATAAGTGTAATGCTAATCTAATGACAAATAATACAGAATTAAAACTCTTATACTAATAAACAATGTATAACCAAGAGTTTGTCTGAATTTTTCGTGAAGGACTCTAGAACTTCTCCTCATGATTCCTCTAAATTATGAGTTGATGTGCTTCAATAGCTCTCTTGATTAAATACTAGTGTGAGCACACAAACTATATCAAGCATGTATAAAAATGAGCAAGAATAACAATGCAAGATATAAAGAGAGTAGAGAGTTGAGAGAAGAGAGATCCAAACGCAAACACAAGGATATGTTTCGAGGTTCGAGTTACTCCTCTACATATCCGCCTTCACACATAATGATTTCCACTATGTCCATCGAGGACCTTCCACAAAAGGACCTCCACTGAGAAATTTACAACTTACAAACAAGGAGTACACATCTCGAACTTTCTCACACCTCTACACAAGAGGGTAAGCACAAAGCCAAACACAAAGCAAAAAAATTACAACTTGGTGATCACTTAGATCACAAACAAGACTTGGTGATCTCAAAAGACCATAAACAAAGCACATCTCACAATACAAGATCCTAAAGGATAGATTTTGAATGAATAGTTCAAGTATGTGAGTAAACAAAGATTTTGAAAAAGAAAGAGAAATACTTAAAAAAACTCTTGAAATCATAAAGAAATATGGAACAAGAAACTAGATTCCCAAAACTTATTTTTATTTGATTTTTCAAAACTTTGAAACAAATATAGATTTAGATTTGAAGCTTAAAAACTTGTTTTAAAACTCTGTAGAAGATGGGCAAGAAAGCATTAGAAAACTGGTAAAAGTTCTCTTGTAAAATCATGGTGAAAATCAGTACCAAAGACCTTTTATATAGGCCAACCAAAAACTAGTCGTTAGAGGTAGAACCCAGGCCAAACTGGCCTATCAGTCGACTGCCCGGTCGACCGCCCAACGGTCAGATTTCTGACCATTAGGGTTGTCGATCGACCGCTCAATCGATAGCACTCAAGCCAGCTCTGTCAGTCGACTGGTTGATCGACCATGACCAACAGAGACAAATTGTCTCTCAGTCGGTCGACCGACCCGGTCGACCACTATGGGCTCATTACATTGTGCACGTCAGTCGACCGGTCAGTCGACCAAGCCATGCTCTGGTCGATCGGTCGTAGCCTAAAACATGTTTTTAAAGAATAAACACATGAACTTGTAAAACCCTTAAAAATTTAATTAAACCCCATAAATTCCACAAAAATAAGTTCATGTAAATACTTTGAAGTACAAATATGTGTGATCAAAAACTAACACATATTACAAATATATGAACTATTTTTGAGGTAACAAAATTAATGCTTAAACCAAAACTGGTATTTTTCAAAATCAACTTCTAAATGAAAAACTGATTTTTTCAAAACTTGTACAAATACAAAAACATGATATTGAAACACATTTGAAGTATAGCGTATATGAAAATGATATACACATAGTAAATGAAATATACTTGTTTTTGACAATAAGCTCAAAAATAAGATTTGATAAATATAAAACATTAAACACATGAACTAAACTCATCAAAATAAGTTTCTTAAACATGTATGAAGCATCAATATATATGGATGAGATCCAATACACAATAAAGTTATTTTGATGAAATCTATTCATGAAACCGAAAGATGTATTCTTGAAAATTCAAAAACACAAAGATGTATTCATGATAAACCAAAACTCATAGAAATAAGTTTCTATAAGCTCATATATGTGTTGATAGAAGCCTATACATATTGAAAACTATAAAATTTATTCTATTGAGATAAAAACTATGTAAAAATAATCTTTTAAAAACACAAAATATTTATCATGAAAACAATATATAAATTTTTTTTGTGTGTGTGAGTTTGAGCATTTTAATACTATTATATCCTTACACAAGATCTAAACAAAATATCTAAATAAACCTAGATACAAATATTCTTTTCATTTATCTTCTCCAAGATGATTCGATCCAAACACGATCCAAAGAGATCGACTTCTGTTGGCCCAAAGGCCCATCACTCTAGTTTTGATGATGATTAACTCATGTAGTTATAGTACTAATGATCTTGTGTTTAATAAGTTTCAGATATTTATCAAGATCTTAGTCAGTGTTTAACTTCAACAAAAGATTCAAAGTCAATTTTTAAATCTAGCATGTATTGATTCAAGAGCTCACGCTTCAAGATCGCATCAAGTACTCAAAAAGGAGTCTAGTTCATGGATCATGTTTAGACCAAGTCGAGATGGTGAAGAAGATTTTCAAGAGAAGATTTTTTAGACTTGAGTCTGAGTTTATAAGATTTAAGATTTTTATTTTAGATAAAATATAAAGGATAGATTAGTTGTGGATTGCTCAAACTCATTTACACACACAAAATATTTCATATCTTTTATGATTATGTTTTGTTTTTAGAAAGTATAGTTTTGGTTTTGAACTTCAAAGAATACATTTTTATGTTTCATGAATAGATTTCATCAAAAATAAGTTTACATAGTTTATATGTGTATTAGATTTCATCCATACACATTGCTGCTTCATATTGTTTAAAAAACTTATTTTGATGTTTCTAATTCATGGTTTAAGTTTTTGTGAGAACTTGATTTTAATGATACATTTGTGAAGTCATTTCATTGGAGCCCTATCTCACAAGCTTATACAAGAGTCCTACATGCTCAAGACTTTCCAAAGTTTATGGCTATAGATGTGTATTATATTGTTTATTAGAATGTTAAAAGTCTTAAACACACACACATCATAAGCGTATTAGTCGACTTATACTCTTAATTAGTCGGCTTATACATCCTATAGTCAACTTGATATTCTATGTAGTCGACTAACATCTGTCCTGAAAAGTTATCAACTTTCTATTTCTTGACAGTTAGTATTGTTAGTAGACTTATCAACTTTTTTAGTTGACTAATACCTGTTGTAGTCGACTAATATATTCTGCTGGTCGACTAATTTCAGTTTCTAGAAACATGTCTCTTATATCAGCCATACCCTAGTCGACTTGCCCCCTTTATAAGTCGACTACTATAGGCAAAAATCATTACCCTAGTCGACTAACCCTCATAACCATGTCGACTAATGGCATTTTTTGACTGTTGGACAGTTTCTGATTTTTGGTGTTTTATCAATGTTTTAAAATTCAAATTCAAGTTAATAACTTCCCTAACTGACTATAGATTTCACCTATAAATAGGGATATTGTCCTAGGTTAAAAACACCAATTCATATCAATAATTTTCTGCCCAAAAACTCTGTTCAAAAATCTATTTTTTCAGAAAATTATTTCTACTTTTAATTCTTCACTCAAATTCTACTCCATTGTGAAAAATTTTGAGAGTCCACCTATAAGAGTTCTTGTTCAGAATCACATACAGATTCAAGGCTTATAGGATTAATTGTATTTACTCAAAGAGAAAGATTGTATAAGAGCGTCTTCGGGTTGAAGAGAAGTTGTACAAGGTGTTGTTGTCTTCTTGGTTGTAAGAAGAGTTGTATACATTTGGCGAAGGGGATTTGTCAAGTGGTATACAAGATGTTGATTTTCGGTGTACAAAATCAAAGATTAAAGGAAAATCTCAAGCGGGTGGCTTGGGGACTGGATGTAGGTCAAGAGGACCGAATCAGGATAAATCACTTGTGTTTGCGTTTGATTTACTTTCTGTAATTTAATTTCCTTTTATGCAAGTTTTTATTTAATGCTAATATCTTTATTTGAGTGTTGATGTAATTTTTAGATCTTACAATTGGTATCAGAGCCCTGCATACCCAGTCAACAACCCACAAGGATGGCAACGGAGTTTCCTTCATCACAATTCAAAGAAGAATATTTTACACAACGTCCACCGCTTTTCGATGGATCGAATTACAACTACTGAAAGTGTAAAATGAAGATCTACTTGCAATCACTCAACTATGAACTTTGGAACATAGTAGAAGCAGCGTACACCAAACCCGACTACCAATTACAGTGCTTGGACTGTGATCAAAAGAAGAATGCGAACCTTGATACCAAAGCGATGAGTTATTCTGTGCCTTAACCAAAGAAGAATTCAATCGTTTATCAATAGCCACATCTGCAAATCAAATATGGCACATGCTATAGGTAACACATGAAGGTACAAATAAAGAATCTAAAATTTTTTTTCTTGTTCATAGGCTCGAACTCTTAAAAATGATGGAGAACGAAATAATTTAAAAAATGATAACAAGGTTCACCAATATAACAAATTCCTTAGCATCCCTTGGAAGGAATATACCCAAGTCGAAAAAGTTTACAAGCTTCTTTGTGCACTTACATCAGATTGGGAGAAGAAGATAACTGCAATCGAAGAAGCAAATGATCTATCCACTATGTCATTAGAAAACCTCATTGTATTAAATGGCATATGAAGTACAACTAGAAGACAGAAAGAAGGATGAACAACAACCTTTCTCAAAGAAGAAAGAACTTGCCTTTCATGTATCCTCAGATACGGACAATTCAGATAACGATGAAAAGGAGATGGCAATGCTCTCAAGAAAGTTTAGAAAGTTCTTGAAGTAAGGTAAGTTTAAATGTTTTAATTGTATAAAACGGTCATATGAAGAAGGATTGCCTATTGCTCAAAAATAAAGGAAAATTTAAGAGCAAAAAGTTTAAAAGAAGAAAGATTATCAAACATCATGAGAGAATAGTGATTCCTCTTCCTCTGATGAAGAAGAAGCAACTGAACATGCCAACATTTGTTTCATGGCTCAAGAAGAAGATAAGGTACAATATACTGAACTCTTAGATGCATTTTATGAATTATACAATGATCTTAGGAATGAAAAGATAAATAATAAAGTTTTGTCAAAGGAAAATGAAAACTTATCAAAGAAAATTCATGTTATGTTTCTCAAATTTCTTCTATAAATTCTCCAAAAGATGATCTTGAAAAAGATATATCATCATTGAAAAAGAATAATGAGACTTTTATAAAAGAAAATGTAATGCTTAAAAAGAAACTATGTCTTTAAATGAAAGAATTTCTGTTTTAGATAAAGAAATATCAAGTTTCAAAATGAAATATGAAGAGATTTTGAAAAATGTGACTAAATTTAATCAAGGAAAAGAAAAGTTAAATGATTTGTTATCATATCAAAAGATGTCACATAATCATTATGGCCTTGGATTCTTAAATCAGAGTGAAAAATCTACACATGTTAGTAATTAGTAAAAAGAATCATAATCCATGTAATTCTTTTGTGAAAAGAAATATTGATATTATTTCAAAAAGAATTAAGAACAAGTACATATGGATTCCTAAAAACTTAAGCATTTTTGATAAAAATGCTTATATTGCATCATACATACATTCTATATGTAATTCATGCAATTATGTGTATACTAACAGATGGAAATCAAATTCAAATTGGGTTTGGATTCCTAAAGGTACCATTCTAATGATTATCTTTTAGGTACCATATAAAAAGTTTGATAAGAAAAATATTTCAAACATTTATCATATGTATATGTATTATGATATATTTGTTGCAGAGGGAGAACACATGTTTTTCTATATCTATTATAAGCTGTTCTATGAAGGGGGAGAACATATAACATATTCTCTACAGGGGGAGTTTTCGTGCACACAAAGTGTCATCATCAAAAGGGAGAGAATGTTGGAACTTGATTTTGATGATATATTTGTGAAGTCATTTCATTGGAGCCCTATCTCACAAGCTTATACAAGAGTCCTACATGCTCCCAAGGATTATGGATATGGATGTGTATTGTATTGTTTATTAGAATGTTAAAAGCCTTGAACACACACATCATAAGCCTATTAGTAAACTTACACTCTTAATTAGTCGACTTATACATCCTATAGTCTACTTGACATTTTACGTAGTCTGCTAACCTCTGTCCTGAAAAGTTATCAACTCTCTGTTTCTTGATAGTTAACATTGTTAGTCGACTTATCAACTTTATTAGTCAACTAATACCTATTGTAGTCGACTAATATATTCTGCAGGTCGTTTAATTTCAGTTTTCAGAAACATGTCTCTTGTATCAGCCATACCCTAGTCGACTTTCCCCCTTTATAAGTCGACTACTATAGGCAAAAATCATTACCCTAGTCGACTAACCCTCATAACCAAGTGACTAATGGCATTTCTGACTGTTGGACAGTTCCTGATTTCTAGTGTTTTATCCAATGTTTTAAAATTCAAATTCAAGTTAATAACTTCCATAACTGACTATAGATTTCACCTATAAATATGGATATTGTCCTAGGTTAAAAACACCAATTCATATCATAGTTTTCTACCCAAAAACTCTGTTCAAAAATCTGTTTTTTCAGAAAATTGTTTCTACTTTCAATTCTTCACTCAAATTCTACTCAATTGTGAAGAATTCTGAGAGTCCACCTATAAGAGTCCTTATTCACGATCACATACAGGTTCAAGGCTTATAGGATTGATAGTATTTACTCAAAGCAAAAGATTGTACAAGAGCATCTTTGGTTGAAGAGAAGTTGTACAAGGTATTGTTGTCTTCTTGGTTGTAAGAAGAGTTGTATACATTTGGCGAAGAGGATTTGTCAAGTAGTATAAAAGGTGTTGATTTTGGGTGTACAAAATCAAAGGTTAAAGGAAAATCTCAAGCGGGTGGCTTGGGGACTGGATGTAGGTCAAGAGGACCGAACCAGGATAAATCACTTGTGTTTGCGTTTGATTTATTTTCTGTAATTTAATTTCCTTTTATGCAAGTTTTTATTTAATACTAATATCTTTGTTTGAGTGTTGACATAGTTTTTAGATCCTACAATTTTGTATTTATCAAAACTTATTTTTGAGTTTATTGTCAAAACATGTATATATCATCTTCTGTGTATTGGATTATATCCATGCTTCAAAGGTGTTTAAATATCTTATTTTTGTATTTGAACAAGTTTTAAAAAAACATTTTTCATTTAGAAAGTTTATTTTGAAAAATACGATTTTTTTAAGCTTTAAATTCTATGCCTCAAAAATAGTTCAAATTGTACTTTTGATTTTGTAATATGTATTGATTTTGATCACACATATTTGTACTTCAAAATGTTTATATGAACTTATTTTTGTGAAATTTATGGGATTTAATAGAATTTTTAAAGGTTTTTACAAGTCCAATTTCCTATCTTTAAAAACCTTGTTTTAGTTGCTGGAGGTCGACCGGTGTGTACAACGACGTGCATAAGCCCTTGCCTTTAGGGCCGGTCGACCAAGCGGTCGACTGACTGGATCAAATCCACTTTCGGGTTTGGTCTGTCGACCGGGCGGTCGACCTGGCAAAGTGGCTTAGGTGCGGTCGACCGAGCAATCGACTGGCAACCCCAACGGTCGTTTTTATGACTGTTGGCCGGTTAATCGGCCGGTCGACTGACAGGTCAATCTGGCTGTAATGGCTAGTTTTTGACAGCCTCTATAAAAGGGGAAATTTGGCCAGTTTTGGGAAAGATTTTTTAGAGTGTTTTCATAAACTCTTTTACAGAGTTTCTCTTCAAGGTTCATAGCTTCATTTCCATATTCAAATAGAGTTTTTCAAGAGTAATTCTCTTAAGTTTTCAAAAGCTTTTCCTTGAGTTTTTTACCTCCACATCTTGTTTTCTCACACTAGCTTGAGCTTTCCATTGCTATATTCATCCTTTAGGATCCTTATTTGTGAGAATTTGTTTTGTGATCAAGAGAAGTGATCACAAGTGTTCCACCTATTATACTTTGAGGAGTTGTAGAGGTTGCAGCCTTGGAGAGCTTACGGGTTCGCGTATCTTGTTCTTCCAGGAACAAGTGAGGGACTTGTGGGTCGAAGAGTTCTTGAGAGAGCTCGTTGTAGGTGTTGGGACACCGAGTGATCTTACAGGATCGTTATAGTGAAAATCGTTCGTAGTGGTGAAGGCGAGGACGTGGAGCAACTGGCTCGAATCTTGAAACAATTTTCCCGTGTTTGCGATTGCTCAACTCTCTCTCAACTCACTTGTGTTTTATATCTTGCATACTCTTATATTTTTTACTTCTCTATATACTTGATATAACTTGTGCTTAATTATTATATGCTTGGGATTGTTTAATATCTTGCATGCTTGTTATTCCTTGCCTATTCATCACATGATTGATATTGTATTTGTGCTCACACTAGTATTTAGCCAAGAGAGCCATAATGGCAGCTCAATTCTTAGTCTAGAGGAATCTTGAGGAGAAAGTCTCAAGCCCTTCATCAAGAATTCGGCTTCACTCTTTGGTTACCTTGTGTTTTAGCAAAATAGTTTTAGTTTGCATATTAGTTTTAACTCTGCATTGTTTGTGTATTTAATTAGCTAGTCACCTATTCACCCCCCCTTTAGGTGACCTATAACTTCATTTGAGTACTCGATGCGATCTTGAAGCACGAGCTCCTGAATCAATACATGATAACTTCGAATCTTGACTTTGAGTCCTTTGTTGAAGCTAAACACCAATAATAATCTTGACCTATATCTAAAACTTAATAAACACAAGATTATTAGTAGCATAATTTCATAAGTTACTCATTATCAAAACTAGGGTGAAAGGCTTTTAGACCAACAATCTCCCCCTTTTTGATGATGACAAAACTTATGAGGTTATATATGCATGGATTAAAGATAAGATTCATAGAAGCTCCCCCTTAACTCATACATAGCATAAAACAAACATAAACATATAGTTATTCAATTAATCAATGATACTAATAAACTCAGATACCAATAGAATGGATATGCAATAAAAACTTCTAAATATCAAAACTATAAAGACATATGCATATAAATATGCATAACGCATATATATGCATAAACAAACATAAACATGCATGTATACACTAAATCATTTCCCCTTTTTGTCAATCATCAATAAAGGGGCAAAATACTTATTGATAACATATATCAATTGAAAATAAAACATGTATCAATTGAAAATACATTAATTTAAAATAAAAAATATTTTGATACCAAAAAAAATATACCATTGAAAAACACATGGATAAATAAAAAAATTATATCAATTGAAAATAAATAATCCATGAAATCAATATTTTTGAATTCTAAACCATTTCTCAATATAGATACCAATTGAAAATAAATCTAGAATTTTCTCCCCCTTTTTGAAATACCAACAAAACAAATACATAAGCTTGTAAAAGATACCAATTAACATTTAGAACTAAAATAAGTTTAGCATAAAATATTTTGTGCTATAAAACACGTATAAGCATTATTAATCTAGAATAATAAATCATATATATGTATGTATGATCAGAGTAATTGAAATGCGGTGCAGACATATATAAGAAAACATGAGTATACAAAAATAAAATATCATGAGAATCATGTATAACTCATAACATCTACCCTATCATGCACATGTTTAAAAAAATATTCATTAAGTGCATACAAGGCATGGTCCCCTAACCAACTGCCCTTTTAAATAATATTTTAAAAATAATTTTAGCATACGTTGAAAACTCTACTAATTGAAGAATAAAGACTAGTTTAAAGGTAATTTTGATAACTAGTACGAAATCCTTCAAGTAAGTAATAATATATATCTCATAAAAATATGCTAAATACACAATAATTGAACTCAAACATCAATAAAGCACTTCTAGGCTCATGAATCCAAAATCACGCGTAAACTCAAAATATAGAGTGCACAAGAGTCATATAATAAACATAATCATGGAGATAAGATAATGAAGCTCAATCAAAACATATGAAATTCCTTTTTCATAAATATAAAACGATAAAACATGAAAAATTTTACTTTAAAAAAAACTAAACAAACTTTATGGCATATGTATGTTTTGTAAAAACTAAAGCAAACATATTTATTCAAACATGAATTGAGTTTACAATAGAGTATATGGCATATAATTTAGGTGACTCAAGGATACAACATGTATATCATATAGTTTTAATAAAATCTACACATACACGAAGCTAAAATATTTTCATAAAAATATGTACAAGATGATATACAAACAAGTAAAGGAGTACAAGTATAAATGCAAGAATCATCAAAATTAGGTTATACAAATACAGTAGTGAGTACACATGAGCAATACAACACCCAAACATACAAATCACTAATTGCATAGGTATAAGCACAAGTTTAATGAAAATTATATCTAAACATGTAATCGAAACAAGATACACACAAAACATCAAAATATGGTAATAAACAAATTTAGACATTAGTATAAATGCAAGTGCTATTCACACTAGGATATACACGATAGCTCAACAGTAATTGAGAACACAAAGATATGAATTCATATGAACATGGGTGTATCTAAAAGACTACATATGTATATCACAAGTCTAATAATCATTACATTTAATCCTAATGGGCATGAAAACTATAATATGCTAGAATCATTCAATCAAACAAGCATATAAACATAAACAAAATATGAAGAATAGAGATAGTTATCAAACTGAGTGAACTAATCTCTATATCTCTAAAAACTTGGTGATCCTCCCACCAAAACTTTCTTGATAGCGATGCATCCAATGTTGTGTTCATTTGAGCTCAAACACATCCACCACCAAGGTACCAACACTCTCACATCTTATGAGAGCCCATACCTACATCAAAAGAAATAGGAATGATTTTTGTTACCCAAACTTTCTTGGGTTCATGCGGGTTAGTACCTCTCCTAATCCAAACATGTTTATTTGTAAAATTTAAAGCATTTAACATATCATAACAAAATTTTGTTAAGTGGCCCTTACATCCACAATGTGTACAAGTGTATACTCTAGTATACAAAATGTTATGTGTGCGAATATGTTTAGCATATGTATACCGTGAATGGTGTGCATGCATAAGTAGAGCATGTTTATTGCGAAATATAAATTCTAACCTTTGTGATTTATGACACATTGGCTCAAAGTAGAGCCCAAATAATCAACACTTTTCTTCAAAGCATAAATATTATTATCAATAGAAGAAGAAGTGGAGCAAGTAACAATATTCTTATCACAAGAAGATGATGCAATGAAGCATGACAAGAATGGGAAGAAAAATCATTTTTTCAAAAAGTCACTTTCTTTTGAAACACAATCCAATTCCTTAGAAATCAAAATAATTTTGTTTTTTCAAAAAATCATTTTCTTTTAAAACAAACTCAAGTTTTGAAGATAAAGCATCATTGTTCTTCATAATAATATCCAAAACATTTTTATTTTTCAAAATTTCATTTTCTTTCAAAACAAAATCAAGTTGGGATTTCAAGTAATCTCTCACTTGAAACCTCAATTTTCTCTTTAAACCCAAATCGAGTTTAGAAAATAATATTTCATTTCTTTCTTTAAATCAAAACTCTTCTTTTCAAAAGTTTGTATTTTGAAAGCAAATCTTTACAAAACAATAAAATTTTTTTATTTAAAGCATTGTATCCATACTATCATTATCATTAGAAGAGGTATCACTATCATAAAGATGAGAATCCGTAGTTACCTTAAGGGAGTCATTCCCTTGGACCATGTAGCATGCCTGCTTAGACTCATCTCCGATAGGCTTTCTCTCCAAATTGTTTGAAGTTTGTTCCTTAAGAGAGGTCAATATGTTCCACACTGTAAAAGTGGAATCACAATGAGAAACAATAGAGAAATATTCTTTGCTAAGTATTTGCTTAAGTGCATGCAATACTTGTATTAGCCTCTAAATACTTGCCATTATTAACATATGATCACTTGGTAGTGGCAAGGTAAACATGCAACCCTAAGGCTTTGAGGTAAGCACTCATTTTAAATTTTCACATGTGTGGAGCAAGATAATCCATAAGTGCAAATTAATATGTGTGCAAAGCAAATATATAGATTAACAAAATGAGGATACTGATTGGTGGTTAAACCGAATATCAAGAGCGCTAGCTCTGATACCAATTGATCGGTCGCTAATATTACACATTCATTATCATTTTCTCATACTTATTATAGAATAAACTCTACTTTTTCCTAATTATTGTTTAATTTATTTGCAGACCCATTACTAAAGGAGATGGAAGAGAAACGAGCCCAAAAGCCCATCAAATTCTCATTTAAATCAGAATTAATTCCAAGTCAGTAAATCAGGGCAGATCAGGTCGGTTCAGATTGGTTGAATATCAGTTAAAAACATAACTCTTCAAATCAATCGGTTAAAGCCAACGATCAAAAGTTGTTTCGTCAAATCCAGGAGCTGAAACGAGAATCAAGAACCGGATAAAATAATCTCTCGAAATCAGAGACCCCCACCATTTGGGTGTGGCCACCTGGCCACACCCAGGCTGCGGAAACGTGGCTTTGGCCGCGTTCCCGCAGCTTTGTTGCAACGGTTGGGGGAGCGTTTGCTCCCCCTATCTTCATACGTCCCTTCCCGTTGGGTTTTGCCTATAAATACTGAATTTTTCAGAACGTACAGGGGGCGATGATGCAGAGATAGAATTTAATCCACTTTTTCATTCTTTTTAGTGTAGGTTTCTATTTTTTTTATGTAATTTTATGTTTTCATTTATGTAATTCAGAGGAGATCAAAGTTTCATAGGAGAATGAGAATGAAGCTTGTGCTGAGAGTGACACCAGTGTAAGTTATTCTTCTTTTCTCTTATTGTTATAAAATTGAATCTATAGTTATCTTTTTTATGTACTTTGTTTTTGTGTTCTTCTTCTTCTTTTCTACTTCTCTTTCTTGTACCTATTGCTATCCAAGTGAGTCTTATAGAATCAATAGAGCCTTGCCTTTGTGAGTGCCACTGATAGCTTATGACGATGGATTTTATTCTCAGTTTGCATCATTTCATGCTTGTTTTTCTTGATGATGTAATGTGGAAGCGACGAGAATCAACTCTTATGGGTTATATGCTGATTGCCTCCACTTTAAGGTAACACATCGCCAATGATTCAAGGTAAGCTTTTAGTCAAAGGAAGTAAGTAATTATTTTTAATTTTTTTCTTTTAACTTTTAGTGTAAATTACCAACACCACAATCTTCTAGATCTCTTTCACTCTTTTTCAATTTCTTTGTACATATCACTTCTATTTTCTCCACCTTCTCATTCTACCACTTTCTTCCTTACTTGACTTTTACTCCATTTTTTTCTTTTCTTTTAAGAACTAAAAGAAGAATTTTAACCATTAATTGTAGCATAAAAGAGAACTTGCTTAAAAGCTTCCATTACTAGTCCCTCCTTCTTGATCGCGACCCGCATATCGCGGTAGAGTTGAGCACCTGTACTCTTTATTTAAAAGTTCTAAAATTTTGTTTTTTTATGTGCAGGTAGAACCTCAATCAAAGTTTGGCGCCGTTGCCGGGGTGGGATAGTAAGTTATTCTCTTTTTAGATTTACATTTTTGGTTAACTTTCTTCTTTGTTTTTGGAATACAGATTTAACAACAAGGAATTTTTGCTGCAGTAGATATATAAGTGGCCCTGAACTCTGCTTAAAAAAACAGAGCCCAGAAGGCCTCAGATTTGTTACATTCCTGTAGCAATCTGAGTGAACTACTAACCTGTATTTTCTTCAGGTTGGCTGAATTGCATAGTTTAATATCTGTAGCATTTATCTCCTTGTTTGACTCACTGTATATACATTTCTAACACAATAGTAAAAAGTTGATTGTAAATGCTAAAAATGATTTAGACTTTGCATTTAGGCACGTGTCTATTTCGTTACATTTTCTATTTACTGTTGAAGAGTGCTGGAGCCAAGGTATGTGTTCATAACATTTCGTATATGGTTCATTCTTGTATGAAATATTGCTTGAGTGTTACTTTTTTCTATATACTTGTATACTGCACTAAATTAATTTAAGGGCTTATCCTATAAACAAGATAAGGTGGGGAAGTCATTACCTACCTTACCTACAAACAATCTCCTCACTCACTAAGCCAAGTCTAATTAAAACTGAGTAGACGTTGGCCCTAGGGACATCTCGGACTCAAATAGGAGACTGACCTAAGGGGAAGTTGATTTGAATCTGACTCTTACCAAATCGGTGACTAAGGTTGGGGATTGAGGGGCGAAACCCTGAAGGCTGGTGGTTTGACTTAATTAGGCCCGTCACCTTTGCGTGGATACCTCCCACCAATCTTGTTCCTACCTGGCCGATTGACTTGTGGTCAAATTCAGCAATATACCCTCTGTGGACAATCTAACCAGTTAGGAATCGTCTAGGTCTAAGGTTTACCCTGACTTAGGTTAGAAATTTTTTTTGTTTGTTTTTCTTTCTTTGTGTTTGACATTTCCTGTGTGATATGGCTTATAACAATAATTTTTTTTAATTTTAACGGTAATCTATATTATACACCGAACTTTTTTTCAGATATTACCAACCTGGCATATCATAAATTTAACCAACCTAGTGAGCTGGATTGGTCTTATCCGAATTAATATAACCCATGCCCCCAATCTTATGACCATAATTTCCAAACTAATTTCAACTCTTTACAGAGTCAATGGGGATGCACCTCTCCCATGTCCAATTTTCAGCCAACTTGTCCTCCTTATTCACCTTGACCAAAATATTTCTAAGATTCATACTCAGTTCCACCAGTTCAATATAGAAAACCATCAATCTTGGAAATGAGTGTGCGTGAGACCAAGCAACAATCAAAAGATTTGACAGACTCACAATTTCACCACAAATTTCAAAACAAAACTTCATCTTTTCAAGTCCAATCGCAACAAAACAATTAACCAATTGACTATGAAAAGATGCTTGAAGTCATGACTCAGGCTCAAGTCACTCGTAATCAGGACATAGATCTAATGGTCCAAACTCTCCATTCTCACCGTTTGACCATTTCTGATGTCGCTATCCATTCTGTTAGAGCCGAAGAATAATATTGTTTTAGAAAACAAGATTCCATTTCAGCACACCAAGTTGAACTTGCCCAAACTCCAAATTTTTCAAATGACATTGACAGTTTGGCAAGTTATCCCTTTCCTGAAATTGAACTTGAGAATGAATATGATCCTGAACCCCAACTTGGTGATTCAATTCTACTTTCTGATTCAATAATGACTCTGGTGTCTTCATCTGATTTCAATCTTTTTCCCAAGTCAATATTGGATCCTGTGCCAATTCATCATAAAATTTAATCGCCTATCTTTGATGATCATCATATTGAACTTGACCAATTTCATACTTTTGAAAGTCTCATTGACAAATTGGTAAGTTCTCATTTCTATGAAATTGAACTCAATGAGAAAAGTGACCTAGATTTTTAAATTTGTGATACAGTTTAAATTCCTGAATCAATATTAACTCCTATTTTGTTACCCAACTTGAGTAATATTTTAGAGTCAGTTTTGATTCCCACACCTGTCATTCTTGAACTTGAATCACCAATGTTAAATCACATTCTGCTGTTGGGAAATGAATGTGGATTTGAGTTTTAACTTGTTGATTTGGAACCATTTCCAGGACCAATCTCGACTCCTGAACATTTACTTGACCAAAGTCACTTTCCTGAGTTGGTATTAGTTCCCGTACTGCCTAAGTCTAAGCCAATCATTCCATCTTTTCATACTCCATTTTAGGACAAGGGTGTTGATAAATTAACTCCGAAATTATTTATGAAATTTGAAAATTAGATGGGATAAATTTTTTAATAAAAATCATTCATGTATATATCATTTTAGTGGGTTATATTAGAGAGGATTCTGGTGGTTCTGATTGAGGTTGGACCTGCACAAAAAAAAATACAGAATTTCAGAATTTTAAAATAGAGACGTGCAAATGCTCATTCTACCGCGATAGCAAGTGGCTATGCGGGTCGTGATCCACAAGGAGGGACTAGCGATGGAAGCTTTTTAGTAAGTTCTCTTTTATGCTACAAAGAATGGTTAAAGATCTTCTTTTAATTCTTAAAAGGAAAATGAAAAAGAGTTATAGTTAAGTTAGAAAGAAAGTGATAGATAGAGAAGGAAGAGAAATAGAAGTGATATGTACAAAGAAATTGAAAAAGAGTGAAAGAGATTTGGAAGATCGTAGTGTTGGTAATTTAGACTAAAAGTTAAAAGAAAGAAATCAAAAATAATTACTTACCTCCTTTGACCAAAAGCTTACCTTGAATCTTCGGCGACGATGTTACCTTGAAGTAGAGGCAATCAGTGCATAGCCCATAAGCGTTGATTCTCGTCTCTTCCACATTACATCATCAAGACAAAACAAGCATGAAATGATACAGACTGAGACTAAAATTCATCGTCATGAGCTATCGGCGGCACTCGCAAAGGCAAGGCTCTTTCGATGCTATAAGACGCACTTGGATAGCACTTGGTACAAGAAAGAGAGAAGTAGAAAAGAAGAAGAAGAACATGAAAACAAAGTACATAAAAATGGTAATTATAGATTCGATTTTATAACAATAAGAGAAAAGAAGAACAAATTACACCGGTGTCACTCTCAATACAAGCTTCATTCTCATTCTCCTATGAAACTCTGATCTCCTCTGAATTACATAAATGAAAACTAAAAATTACATAAAAAGAAAAACAAAAACCTACACTAAAAGAATGAAAAAGTGGACTAAACTCTATCTCTGCCTCGTCGTCGTCCTTTTGCCTTTGAGATTGCAGGTATTTATAGGAGAAATGTAGAGGGTAGAGGAGTATGAAGATAAGGAAAGCTGGCTATTTCTGAATTTGAATCATTCCCTTATCTCCAAACTTGATTTGATGTGGATATTCAGTTCTGATCTGCAGCTTATTGGCATATTAATTACTAAATAAAACTTATCAAATGATAGAATTAGAAATAATGATCAACTTAAGAGTTGTAGCCCTTTAAGGCCTCTTTCTGGATAATCTTAAATCATTAGATTTGAGTTCTTGTAGCAAAAGTTATGATTCAAATACTAAAATGTATCCAGCCCGAATCTGAGTCAGAATTGCTTCATCTCATCCGTTGATCTTCCCTCTATCCATTTATCCCTTTGGATTTGGACTCTGTATTTGACGTTATCCTCGGTTGATCTTTAGCTTTAACCACCTGATTCACCAAAAATTGAATTTAATCAACTGAATTTGGGATCATCCTTCTCTAACTAAATAGATCTAGTTAAATCTGAATTTAACATATATTTATTTGATTTTATCCTCTTTCTCCTCATGATTATCTTCTGCAAAATAGACATTTAAGATAAGTAATTTAGCAGATTTATTACATGATAAAAGTGGAATGTAATAAAGAATAATGCAATAAATGTGTGCAATCACACCCCACACCTATCTTTTGCTCGTCCTCGAGCAAAACAACAAAATTAAATCAAAGATTATTAGACCACTTTTGCAAGTCACGCGATTGCACTGAGCTTGTGCAACAAGTCGTTAAACCTCTAGGTTACCCCTAGAGGACAAGTTTTGTCTCGTGAGAGTTTTCAGTGGATTGCACCCACAAAATCCATAAAGAAAGAGAAAAATGTTAATATTTTGAAAACACATTTTGAAAGAAAAATATTTGAAATATTATTGTAAGATTTAAGTAATTTATAAGTTATAGGAAAACCGAATTTTTTATTCCTAAACTTAGTCTCTATTCAAAAATTTGTAATCAATCAAAGTAAGGAGTCAATTGTGCTTCTCATTTAGTCTATTACTTTACCCTAAGTCATATGCACCTTTGTGACCGTGAAGTTGTGACTAAGGGTTCTTTAACTCTAGATCTTATGCCTTATTTATATATATATATATATATATATATATATATATATATATATATATATATATATATATAATTTTATTTTTGGTGGTATTATTCCTTAATTCTATTAGGCTTTCTAATCTGCCCATGTAATGAGCCTTTAATTGGTAACTCCCAAACCAAACGGTCTTAGGGAACCGGATGAGAAAACACCCCAAGGACTTAAGGACTCGAGCAAATAAGGCCAAAAACTAAGGATTTTATTATATGAACCGCTTTTAGGCGTGAATACTTATGCTTGATTAGGCACAAATACCCATCTTAATCAGAGGATTTATATATATATATATATTCTCAAACTTATCTAATCATTTTTTGCATAAATACCAAGGCTTACTTAGGCCAAAGCACCTAGCTAATCAATAATTAGATTTGTTCATCTTTTATAGATATATTTTTCTCTTTTTTTTCTTTTTTTTTCCATAAGGCATAAGAATCTTTGTTTTTGAATCCTAAGTGTGTAAGTGTATAAGGTGTGCATATTTCTTCAAGGTAAAGATCAAGACTAAATTACTTTCACAAACTTTCTTCCTATCCTTAGAAATCAAACAAATACTCTTATTTTGACCAAGTATAAGAAATCCTTATTATGATTCTCCTATTCCTTAAAATTGACTTAATTTCTTACAAAAAATATGTCAAAATATTGTTTCTATTTTGAAAAAGTTTTTAAAAGTAAAGAAAATGTTAATAATGTTTTATAATTTTTTATAAAAAGAAAAAAAAACCTAAGTTATGTTAGACCCTCCTCCACACCTATCTCATGCATTGTCCTCAATGTATGAATTAATGCATTGATGCATGAAAAAGAAGAAAGGGAAGGAAAATATTACCTTAAGGTGGTGGTTCCGGTGGTGGTCTGATTGGTCTACGAAATGCGGCCCAATCGAATTTTCGTGGAGTTTGGAGGAACCCACCAGAAATCTCTCTTATATAACCCACTAAAATAATGTATATATGAATGATTTTTATTAAAAATTTCACCCTATCTAATTTCAAATTTCATAATTAATTTCGGAGTCAATTTTGTCAACCGCCTTGTCCCAAAATGGAGTGTAAAAAGATGGAATGATTGACTTGGACTTAGGAAGTATGGGAACTAAACCGACTTAGGAAAGTGAGTTAAGTCAAGTAAAGGTTCAGGAGTCGAGATTGGTTCAGGAAGTGGGTCCAAATCAAGAAGTTAAAACTCAAGTCCACATTCATTTTCTCACAATGGAATGTGACTTAATATTGGTGATTCAAGTTAAAAAAGAACAGGTCTGGGAACCAAAACTGACTCTAAAATATTACAAAAGTCGGGTAACAAAACAGGAGTCAATATTGATTCGGGAATTTGAACTGGATCGCAGATTTGATAATCTAGGTCACATTTCTCATTGAGTTCAATTTCATAAAAATGAAAACTTGCCAATTTATCAATGGGACTTTCAAAAGTATGAAATTGGTCAAGTTCAATATGATGATCATAAAAGATTGGTGATTCAATTTCATGATAAATTGGCACAGGATCCAATGTTGACTCGGGAAAAAGATTGAAATTAGGTGAAGACATCGGAGTCATTATTGAATCAGGAAGTAGAATTGAATCACCAAGTTGAGGTTTAGGATCATATTCATTCTCAAGTTCAATTTCAGGAAAGGGATAGCTTGCCAAACTCTTAATGTCATTTTCAAAATTTAGAGTTTGGGCAAGTTCAAATGGTTGTACTGAAATGGAATCTTGTTTTCCAAAACAACATGACTCTTTGGCTCTAACAAAATGGTTAGCGACATCAGAAATGGTCAAACGGTGAGAACGGAGAGTTTGGACCATTATATCTATGTCATGATTACGAGCGATTTGAGTCTGAGTCATGGCTTCAAGCATCTTTTCATAGTTGATTGGCTCATCATTTTATTGCGATTGGACTTGAAAAGATGAAGTGTTGTTTTAGAATTTGTGATGAAATTGTGAGTCCGTCAGATTTTGTGATTGTTGCTTGGACTCAGACATACTGATTTTCAAGATTGATAGTTTTCTATTTTGAACTGGTGGAACTGAGTATGATTCTTGAAAATATTGTGGACAAGGTGGATAAAGAGGAAAAGTTTGTTGAAAATTAGACTCGGGGGAGGTGAATCCCCATTGACTCTGTAAAGAGTTGAAATTATTCTGAAATTATGCTTATAAGATTGGGGGCATGGGTTATATTGATTCGGATAAGACCAATCCGGCACACTAGGTTAGTTAAAGTTATAATATGCCAGATTGGTAATATCTGAAAAAGAGGTTGGGGTATAATATGGATTACCATTAATATTGAAAAAATTATTGTCATGAGCCATATCACACAATAAAACACAAACAAAGAAAACAAAAACAAACAAATAAGCAAACAAACAAAAAGAAAAAAATCACCTAAGTTAGGGTAAACCTTAGACCTAAACGACTCCTAACTGGTTAGACTGTCCATGGGAAATATTGCCGAACCTGATAACAAGTTAATCGGCCAGGTAGGGGCAAGATTGGTGGGAGGTATTCGCGTAAAAGCGACGGGCCTAATTAAGTCAAACCACCAGCCTTCGGGGTTTCACCCCTCAATCCCCAACTTTAGTCACCGATTTGGTAAGAGTCAAATTTAAATCAACTTCCCCCTTAGGTCAGTCTCATATTTGAATCCGAAATATCCTTAGGGCCAACGTCTACTCAATTTTAGTTAGGCTTGGATTAGTGAGTGAGGAGATTGTTTGTAGGCTAAGGGAGGGTAATGACTTCCCCACCTTATCTTATTTATAGGACAAGCCCTTAAATCAATTTAGTGCAATATACAAGTATATAGAAAAAGTAACACTCAAGTAATATTTCATACAAGAATGAATCTTATACTAAATGCTACGCACACATACCTTGCCTCCAGCACTCTTCAACAGTAAATAGAAAATGTAATGAAATAGACACGTTCCTAAATGCAAAGTCTAAATCATTTTTATCATTTACAATCAACTTTTTACTGTTGTGTTAGAAATGTTTATACAGTGAGTCAAATAAGAAAATAAATGCTACAGATATTAAGCTATGCAATTCAGCCAACCTGCAGAAAATATAAGTTAGTAGTTCACTCAGATTGCCACAGAAATTTAGCAAATCTGAGGGCTTCTGGCTCTGCTTTCTTGAGCAGAGTCCAGGCCACTTATATGTCCACTGCAGCAAAAAATTCTTGTTGTTAATTCTGTACACAAAAAATAAAGAAGAAGGTTAACCAAAAATGTAAACTTTAAAGAGAATTACTTACCGTCCCTCCCCGGCAACGGCGCCAAAATTTGATTGAGGTTGGACCTGCACAAAAAAATACAGAATTTTAGAACTTTAAAATAGAGATGTGCAAGTGCTCAATTGTACCGCGATAGCAAGTGGCTATGCGGGTCGTGATCCATAAGGAGGGACTAGCGATGGAAGCTTTTTAGTAAGTTTTCTTTTATGCTACAAAGAATGGTTAAAGATCTTCTTTTAGTTCTTAAAAGAAAAATGAAAAAGAGTTATAGTTAAGTTAGAAAGAAAGTGATAGATAGAGAAGGTGGAGAAAATAGAAATGAAATGTACAAAGAAATTGAAAAAGAGTGAAAGAGATTTGGAAGATCGTAGTGTTGGTAATTTACACTAAAAGTTAAAAGAAAGAAATTAAAAATAATTACTTACCTCTTTTGACCAAAAGCTTACCTTGAATCTTCGGCGACGATGTTACCTTGAAGTGGAGGCAATCATCGCATAGCCCATAAGCGTTGATTCTCGTCTCTTCTACATTACATCATCAAGACAAAACAAGAATGAAATGATACAGACTGAGACTAAAATCCATCGTCATGAGCTATCAGTGGCACTCGCAAAGGAAAGGCTCTTTTGATACTATAAGAATCACTTGGATAGTAATTGGTACAAGAAAGAGAGAAGAAGAAAAGAAGAAGAAGAACATGAAAAAAGTACATAAAAATGGTAATTATATATTCAATTTTATAACAATAAGAGAAAAGAAGAACAAATTACACCGGTGTCACTCTCAGTACAAGTTTAATTTCTATTCTCCTATTAAACTCTGATCTCCTCTGAATTACATAAATGAAAACTAAAAATTATATAAAAGAAAAACAAAAACCTACACTAAAAAGAATGAAAAAGTGGACTAAATTCAATCTCTGCCTCGTCGTCCTCCTTTTTCCTTTGAGATTGCAGGTATTTATAGGAGAAATGCAGAGGATAGAGGAGAATGAAGATAAGGGAAGCTGGCTATTTCTGAATTTGTATCATTCTCTTATCTCCAAACTTGATTTGATGTGGATATTCAGTTCTGATCTGTAGCTTATTAGAGTATTGATTGCTAAATATAACTTATCAAATGACAGAATTAGAAATAATGATCAACTTAAGAGTTGTAACCCTTTAAGTCCTCTTTCTGGATAATCTTGAATCATTAGATTTGAGTTATTGTAGCGAAAGTTATGATTCAAATTCTAAAATGTATCCACCCAGAATCTGAGTCAGAATTGCTTCATCTCATCCGTTGATCTTCTCTCTATCCATTTATCCCTTTGGATTTGAACTCTGTATTTGACGTTATCCTCGTTGATCTTTAGCTTTAACCACCTGATTCACCAAAAACTGAATTTAACCAACTGAATTTGGGATCATCCTCCTCTAACCAAATAGATCTAGTTAAATCTGAATTTAACTGATATTTATTTGATTTTATCCTCTTTCTCCTCATGTTAATCTTCTGCAAAATAGACATTTAAGGGAAGTAATTTAACAGATTTATTACATGATAAAAGTGAAATGCAATAAAGAATAATGCAATAAATGTGTGCCATCAGGTTCCTCTGAACTCTACGGAAATTCGATTGGGCCACATTTCGTGGACCAATCAGAGCACTACCGGAACCACCACCTTAAGGTAATATTTTCCTTCCCTTTCTTCTTTTTCATGCATCTATGCATTAATTTAACATTGAGGACAATGCATGGATAGGTGTGGGGGAGGGTTCTAACATAACTTAGGTTTTCCTTTTTATTTTAAAAAATAAAAAATTAAAAAAATTAAAATTTTCTTTACTTTAATAAAAACTTTTTGAAAATAGAAACAATATTTTGACATATTTTTTGTAAGAAATCAAGTCAATATTAAGAAATAGGAGAATCATAATTAGGATTTTTTATACTTGGTTAAAATAAGATTATTTGTTTGATTTTTTGGGCTAGGAAGATAATTTGTAAAAGTAATTTAGTCATCATCTTTACCTTGATGAAATATGCGCACGTTATATACTTACACATTTAGGGTTCAAAAACAAAGATTCTTATGCCTTATATATATATATATATATATATATATATATATATATATATATATATATATATATATATATATATATATATATATAATATATATATATATATATATATATATGAAAAAGAAACAAATCTAATTATTGATTAGCTAGGTGCTTTGGCCTAAGCAAGCCTTGGTATTTATGCAAAAGATGATTAGATAAGTTTGAAAAAAAAAGAAAAAAGAGAAATATATATATCTATAAAATTCCTCTGATTAAGCTGGGTATTTGTGCCTCATAAAGCATAAGTATTCACGCCAAAAGCGGTTCATATAATAAAATCCTTAGTTTTGTGGTCTAGTTTGCTCGAGTCCTTAAGTCCTTGGGGTATTTTCTCACCCGGTGCCCTAAGATCGTTTAGTTTGGGAGTCAACGATTAAAGGCTCGTTACATGGGCAGATTAGAAAGCCTAATTGAACTAAGGAATAATACCACCAAAAATAAAATATATATATATACACACACACACACACAAAATAAGGCATAAGAGTTAGAGTTAAAGAACCCTTAGTCAAAACTTCAAAGTCACGAAGGTGCATATGACTTATGGTAAAGTAATAGACTAGATGAGAAGCACAAGTTGACTCCTTACTTTGATTGATAGCAAATTTTTGAATAGAGACTAAGTTTAGGAATGAAAAATTCAATTTTCTTATAACTTATAGATTATTTAAATCTTACATTAATATTTCAAATATTTTTCTTTCAAAATACTAACATTTTTCTTTCTTTATAGATTTTGTGTGTGTAATCCACTGAAAACCCTCACGAGACAAAACTCATCCTCTAGGCGAAACCTAGAGGTTTAACAGCTTGTTGCACATACTCAGTGCAATCGCGTGACCTACGAAAGTAGTCTAATAATTTTTTGTTTAATTGTTTTGCTCGAGGACGAGCAAAGGATAGGTATGGGGGTGTGACCGGTCGCTAATATTGCACATTCATTATCATATTCTCATACTTATTATAAAATAAACTCTCCTTTTTCCTAATTACTGTTTAATTTATTTGTACGCCCATTACTAAAGGAGAGAGAAGAGAAACGAGCCCAAAAGCCCATCAAATTCTGATTTAAATCAGAATTAATTCAAAGTCAGTAAATCAGGGCAGATCAGGTCAGTTTAGATCGGCTGAAAATCAGTTAAAAATATATCTCTTCAAATCAATCGGTTAAAGCCAACGATCAAAGGCCGTTTCGTCAAATTCAGGAGCTGAAACAAGAAGTCCAGGATCAGATAAAATAATCTCTCAAAACCAGAGACCCCCACCATTTGGGTGTGCTGAGGAAATGTGACTAAAGACGTGTTTTCGCGGCTTTGTTGCAACGGTTGGCGGAGCGTTTGCTCCCTATCTTTGTACGGTCCTCCCTGTTGGGTTTTGCCTATAAATACTGGGTTTTTTCAGAAAGTACAAGGAACGATGATGCAAAGATAGAATTTAGTCCACTTTTTCATTCTTTTTAGTGTAGGTTTTTATTTTTCTTTTTATGTAATTTTCAGTTTTCATTTATGTAATTCAGAGGAGATCAGGGTTTCATAGGAGAATGAGAATGAAGCTTGTGCTGAGAGTGACACCGGTGTAAGTTGTTCTTTTCTCTTATTGCTATAAAATCGAATCTATAGTTACCTTTTTATGTACTTTTTTTTGTATTCTTTTTCTTCTTTTATTCTTCTCTCTTTCTTATATCAATTGCTATCCAAGTGAGTCTTATAGCGTCAAAAAAGCCTTGCCTTTGCGAGTGCCACCGATAGCTCATGACGATAGATTTTAGTCTCAGTCTGAATCATTTCATGCTTGATTTGTCTTGATGATGTAGTATTGAAGAGACGAGAATCAACTCTTATGAGCTATGCGCTGATTACCTCCACTTCAAGGTAACATCGTCGCCAAAGATTCAAGGTAAGCTTTTAGTTAAAGGAGGTAAGTAATTATTTTTAATTTTTTCTTTTAACTTTTAGTGTAAATTACGAACACCACAATCTTGTACATATTACTTCTATTTTCTCCACCTTCTCATTCTACCACTTTCTTCCTAACTTGACTTTAACTCCATTTTCTCTTTTCTTTTTAAGAACTAAAATAAGAATTTTAACCATTAATTGTAGTATAAAAGAGAACTTGCTTAAAAGCTTTCATTGCTAGTCCCTCCTTGTGGATCACGACCCGTATAGCCACTTGCTATCGCGGTAGAATTGAGCACCTGTACTCTTTATTTAAAAGTTCTGAAATTCTGTATTCTTGTGTGCAGGTAAAACCTCAATCATCAATCGAAAAAATAAACCTAGAGGGGGGTGAATAGGTGTAGTGCTAATCTAATGACAAATAATATGGAACTAAAACTTTTACACTAACTCACAATGCATAACCAAGAGTAAGTCCGAATTTCCCGTGAAGGGCTCTGAAACTTCTCCTCACGATTCCTCTAAATTATGAGTTGAAGTGCTTCAATAGCTCTCTTGGTTGAAAACTAGTGAGTGCACACAAACTATATCAAGCATGTATAAAAAAGAGTAAGAATAGAAATGCAAGATATAAAGAGAGTAAAGAGTTGAGAGATAGAGAGATCCAAATACAAACAGAAGGATATGTTTTGAGGTTCGTGTCATTGCTTTACGTCTCCACCTTCACGCAGAAGAATTTTCCCTATGTCCTCCAAGAACCTTCCACAAAGAGGCCTCCACTAAGGAATTTATAACTTACAAATAAGGAGCACATAACTCTAACTCTTTCACACCTCTACACAAGAGGGTAGGCACAAAGTCAAGTACAAAGCAAAAAAAAATACAACTTGGTGATCACTTAGACCATCTCAAAAGACCACAATCAAAACACCTCTCACAATATAAGATCCTAGAGGATAGATTTTGAATAAATAGCTCAAGTATGTAAGTAAACAAAGATTTTGGAAAACAAACAAAAAGAGAAACACTTGGAAAAACTCTTGAAATAATAAAAAATATATAGAGCAAGAAACTAGATTCCCAAAACTTATTTTTCTATGATTTTACAAAACTATGAAACAAATATAGATTTAGATTTGAAGCTCAAAAACTTGTTTTAAAACTCTTTCGAAGATGGGCAAGAAAGCACTGAAAAACTGATAAAATTTCTCTTGTAAAATCATGGTGAAAACCAGTCCCAGAAACCTCTTTATATAGGCCATCTAAAAACTAGCCGTTAGAGATAGAACTTAGGTCAAACTGGCCTGTCGGTCGACCGCCCGGTCGACCAGCCAACGGTCAGCTGCCCGGTCAAACGCACCAAGCCAGGCTCTATCGGTCAATCTGTCGGTCGATTGGTCAGTCGATTGTGACCCGACAGAGACAAACTATCTCTAAGTAGGTCGACCGACCCGGTCGACCGCTATGGGCTCGTACACGTTGTGCACATTGGTCGACCGCAAGCAACCCAAAATTGGTTTTTAAAGAACAAAAATTTGGACTTGTAAAACCCTTAAAAATTCAATTAAATCTCATAAATTTCACAAAAATAAGTTCATATAAATACTTTAAAGTACAAATATGTGTGATCAAAAATCAACGCATATTACAAACATGTGAATGTTTTTTGAGGTACAGAATTAAGAGTTAAACCAAAACTAGTATTTTTCAAAATCAACTTCTATATGAAAATATATATTTTTTTTAAAACTTGTACCTATACAAAAATAAGATATTTAAATACATTTAAAGTATAGTATGTATAGAAATGTTCCACTGCACATAGTAAATGAAATATACCTTTTTTTGACAATAAGCTCCAAAATAAGTTTTGATAAATACAAAACTTTAAACACATGAACTAAACTCATCAAAAATAAGTTTCTTAAACATGTTTGAAATATCAATATATATGGATGAGATTCAATACACATATAAACCAATGTAAACTTGTTTTGATGAAATCTATTCATGGAACTGAAAGATGTATTCTTGAAAATCCAAAAACACAAAGATGTATTCATGATAAACCAAAACTCATAGAAATAAGTTTCTATAAACATATGAAGTTCAGATATGTGTAGACAGAATTCAACACATATTGCAAACTATAAAACTTATTCTATTGAGATAAAAACCATGTAAACATAATCTTTTGGAAACACAAAATATTTATCATGAAAATAATATATAAATTTTTGTGTGTATGTGAGCTTAAGCATTTCAATACTATTCTATCCTTATACAAGATCTAAACAAAACATATAAACAAATCTAGATACAGGTTTTCTTGTCGATCTTCTTCTCCTAAACGACTCGATCTAAACACGATCCAAAGAGCTAGACTCTATCTCAAGTACTTGAAGCACGAGCTCTTTAATTAACACGTGATAGCTTCGAATCTTGACTTCAAGTCCTTCGTTGAAGCTAAACACCAATAATGATCTTGACCTATATCTAAAACTTAATAAACACAATATCATTTCTAACATAACTTCAAAAGTAAGTCATCATCAAAACTAGGGTGAAAGGCCTTTGGGCCAACATGAATGTATGATATCCGTACCGGGACATACAGCCGGTGAATTATTTGATCTTGGTGCTGCTCATTCCTTCCTATCCAGTGCATTTTCTTATAAACTGAATCAGTCCCCTGAATCTTTAGGGTTTCAGTTAGTTATATCCATACTAGTAGGTGCAGAGATGATAGCTAGCAATAGATATAAGGACTGTGAAGTGGTGATTGGTGAAGAAAAACATACATTGACTTGATAAGACTGGGCAAGATGGAATTCGATGGTATTTTAGGGATGGACTGGTTATTAGCATGCTAAGCATATATAGATTGTTATGAGAAGAGGGTGATTTTCAAGATGAAAGGAACTCTGGAGTTCATCTTCAAGGGGATAAAGGACAGACATAGTATGCCAGTCATATCGGCTACGAGGGCTATAAGATTATTAAGACAAAGATGTCAGGGATTTCTAGAGGCTATTATGAGTGAACAGGGGATTTAAAGCAAACTTGAAAGTATTCCAGCAAGGAAGGAGTACCCCAAAGTGTTTCCTGAAGAATTACGAGGTTGCCCCTTGAAAGAGAAGTAGAATTTTCAATAGATTTAATTTCGGGAACTGCTCCAATATCCAAAGCACCATACCACATGGCTCCCACTGAAAAGAAAGAACTTAAGATTCACTACAAGACTTATTAGATAAAGGGTTTATCCGACCCAATATATCACCTTGGGAAGCACCAGTATTGTTTGTTAAAAAGAAGGATGGAAGTATGAGATTATCCATTAATTACAAAGGATTGAATAAGGTCACTATCAAGAATTGGTATCCATTTTCCCAAATTGATAATTTATTTGATCAACTTCAAGGTTCTTGAATATTCTCAAAAATTGACTTGCGGATAGGTTACCGCCAGTTGAAGATCAAACCAGGGGATATAGCTAAATCAGCTTTTAGAATAAGGTATGGACATTATGAATTCTTAGTTATGCCATTTGGGCTTACTAATGCCCCAACAGCATTCATGTATTTGATGAACTGGATATTTCAGCCGTATCTTGATTAATTCATGGTGGTATTCGTTGATGATATATTAATCTATTCAAAAAGTAAAGAAGAACATGAAAACTATTTAAGGATCATCTTACAAACTTTGAGAGAGAAACAATTATATGCTAAGATTAAGAAATGTGAATTCTGGTTAGAACAAATAGGATTTCTTGTCCACATTATATCCAAATATCAGTGGATCCAATGAAGATCGAAGCAATCAAGGATTGGGCTTGGCCTGCAAATATTACGAAAGTTTGAAGTTTCTTGGGATTGGCTGGGTATTATCGAAGATTTGTAGAAAGATTTTCCCGAATTGAAGCGTTGTTAACTCAATTAACCAAGACAAGTGAGAAGTTTGTTTGAGGAGAAAATCAAGAGATGAGCTTTCAAGAATTGACAGCTAGCTTAACTAGAAAATCAAGAGATCACAAACGTCTGAATTATATTTTACACAGAGAGCATTAATCATGCGACAAAAGAGGTGGTTAGATCTAATGAAAGACTATCATCTCACCATTCAGTATCACCTTGGGAAGGCAAACACAGTGAAAGTTGCCTTGAGTCAAAAGTCAGAAGGATCATTAGCTACCTTGTTAACTCGGCAACTAAGATTATTGAGAGATCTGGAGAAAATGCAAATTGATGTTAGACTTAATGATTGTAGGGGGGATGTTGAAAGTGTATTGCAAATTTTCCTAGAATCAATGAAAATTACAACTAGTCAAATCCCAACTACATACAAGAGAGAGAAAACACTCAAGCTTAGATCTTCTCTTTTTTTAAAATTGGGTTTTTTTGCATAGCGGTGGAAGGTGATTCTTGTTTTTTGTTAACCGGGTGAACATCAAGCTCTTCTAAAAGTTTTCTCCTTGGATCACAGATCGAGTAGTAGAGCTCCTATCCAATGAAATCTCAAAGAGACTTAGGCAAAAACTTGAACTCAGCAAGTTGGTAGAAGAGTTTAACTATTTATCAGTATTCCTCAGCTGAAAAAAACTCTGACCCCTTTCCAATAGCAACTTTAGCTATTTATAAGAGTTTCAGAGGTAAAATTGTCCCTTAAAAATCCTCCATAATAGGGTTAACTCCCTCATTACGTGGGCAGTACTTGACCCAGTAATGGGGGTACTTATACGCAGGGCTCCTCTGCCATTGGGACGCGGGCTTCAGCTCTGCATTTAGCTATTGAAATGATGCTGAACGCGGGCCTTGAGCTCCGCGTTTGGGCACTAATGTAGTGTTGAAACGTGAGTCTCATACTCTGTATTCCCTTATTGCTGTGATGTTGTATGCGTGTCTCGAGCTTTGCATCTGAGATGCTGGTTTCGAGCTTTGCGTCTTGGCATTGCAGTGATGCAGGGGTGCAAACTTCAAGCCCGCGTCTTGGCGTTGCATGAATGACTTTGATTAGTCTCGCGTCTGAAGTATGGACTCTGCTATCTGATAACTTGTCTTCTGTGATTTTTAGACAGTCTACATAACCCCTTCCAAAGTTTTCAAAACTCTGCGGTTGACTGGGACAGGTTTTGAAATACTTTGGACTTTTCTTTTGGCAGCAAGCTCTCAAGACTGAACTGGCAATCTTTCGAGATATCTTGAGCTCGATCTTGTTTGGATCTTGGTCTTCGTGAGTATACTGTTAAATTCTTTAAAGCCACCAGAGATGATCATCGTGAGTGTCTAGATACGCAATCCAGACCTCCTCGGTGCTCTGAGCTGGTGTTGGTGTACTGTTGAACTGGGAGAATAGTCATCTGCTTTCGCCAATGTATTGTTGAACTGATCGCAGAAGTAAAGACTGAACACAGGTCTTGTAGACGCAAAGGTCATTTTGCCTTGGAGACGCAGACCTCGTCTGATATAGAAATGCAACTCTCATTCATTGGAGGACGCGAACATCGAAGTGGAGACACAACTCTCAATTTGTTGAAGTGATGTAGACTTTGAGGTGGAGACATGGACTTCTCTTTGCTGAAGAGACGCAGCTCTGTTAAACTCGAGACTTGCATTCTGGGTGCATTGTTACGTGTCTGGCGGAGCTTGAAGAGATGTTGTTCTCTTAAAACGCGAGATCCACATTCTGAGCACGCCGCCACGCATCTGGTGATGATTGATCTTGAGATACGGGCTGCTTATCTTGGCCGATTACTGCGTCTATAAAAAGATAACAGTCTTTCAAGTGTCATCATTAGACTATTTTCTTCTTCGTTTGAACTTTGCCTCCAGAACTTAAGAGCTTAAGAAAAACTTTGAGCCTTTTCTTCCTTTTTTCATCTTCTCCATATAATTCACTGTCAAGATGGCCCCAAAGACCAAGCCTGTGGCTTCATCCTTGAGCGTTGTCGGTCGAGAGGTTCCAATGGGAGGTTCCTCTATGCAGGAGGCCCCCATTTCATGTAATAAGACAATCTGAATCTATTTTCGCCATTAAAACACTTGAAGAGTTATCGTAACTCTTAAGCTTCTTCTGAGTTGAACCGCCAACGCGAGGCTCACGCTCGTATTTGATTTTCAGATGTAACTCTTGCACTAGTAGGCAAGACGCGGGTCTGACGACCTCCGCGTCTTCGGTTTATCAGCTTGAGTTAGTGTCTGTTTGTTGAACGCGGACTTCATTAAGCCTTGCGTTTGATCCTAACACTTAAAAAAATTTTCTAAGTGGGGGAGTTCAGATGCGGACTTCATGTGAGACTCGCATCTCTGAGTTTAGATGCGGGTTTCACTGAGCTCCGCGTCTCGGTCATTAGACGTGGTTTTGTCATTGAGCCTTGCGTTTGATCCCAACACTTAGAGAATTTTTCTAAATGGGGGAGTTCAGACGTGGACCTCATGTGAGCCTCATGTCTCTGAGTTTAGACACAATTTCGCTGAGCTCCACATCTTAGTCATTAGACGCGGTTCTAAGGTGAACCTTGCATTTGAACTTCAATCACTTTGACAACTCTCAGGTTACTGAATCTTGTGTTGTCCTTTTTGCAGTGTGATATTCTTTAAACCCTCAATCCAAAAAGTGTCATTTTGGCCATGTAGGTGGAGCCAATCCTAATCTTACGTTCATGCTCTAAGAGGCTGCTCCAGTGTTTGCTCTAAAATCAAGGGAGCCTCAAGACAGGATCAGCAACCCTAGTATGCTGACCTTCTGGGAGATCATGACCAATGGGCGATTTGAGTCCGAAACCCGAATCGCACTGAAGAAACCCGACTTCTTTTTCAGTGATGCCATTGCTAAAGACAACAGGATCCTGTATGACAGAGACTATTAATGGCTCCGCCAAATCGGGGACAGGAGGCTCTTTCTTCCCAACAGGAGAGGATGTACCCCTTAGCGTATCTGCAGCACATTTCGGTATGCCGCGCAATAGAGTGGGACCTCTCTAAATCTATCTCCGGAGTATTCCTCGGCAAATTAGGCGCAAATGAAGCTTACGCTGTCGGTTACGAGAGAGATGTATTTGGGCTACAGCTGGGACTGGTCAGGGCTGAGTACCCGATAAGGGAGACCCCTCAATTAGCGGCTACCTTCATCAATCAATTTCTGAAGGTGAGGGGTAAATTTCTTACCGATTTTCGTCCGCTCGGGTGGGTCCACTCTTCACACAAGTCATGGTGGGGCAAGATGGTGGGCTTTATTCTCACAAAGCTCAAGGACTTGTTGAAGTAGGCGGGATTGTATCAGGCTGTTAGGGCCATTCAATATGGCATCCCACAGAGCTCCTACCACTTTTACGGTGTCTTGGAGTGTTACGGGCATGTTCTTCTCCCCGGTTGGAGAGATAGGGCTCACTTTCCATGAGTTGTACGAGATTTCGGGGCTAGTGATTGGAGATGCTCTGTATGAAGAGTATGTCTCGACTACCGAGGAGCTTCACTTACTGAAGAAGGAGGATCCTTAGGTGTATGAGACTTACTAAGAAGTGTTATGCCACTTTCACATCGGTGGACAAACGACTAGCTGGAAGAACAGGGGCGTTAAGCAGATGTCCTGGGCGACCTACCTTTTCAATGACATAATGATAAGTCTAACCCAGTGACCCATCTAGCTCCTAGCACTGATGAAGATATTGCCGATAGGATCAGTGCCTCCACAAGCTCGTACACGATGGAATCTAATGAGGATACTTTCAAGTCTAAAACAGTCTTTGAAAGCTTTCACCATCGGGCCAAGATCCCGATATCCGAACAGGCGATGTTGGCGGGATTCCTTACATTATAGCTGAAGCATTGCATGGTACCGACACTGCAGCACGAGGTGATTGTCGCCTATGTAGTGTACCCAGTGGTTTTGTTGGTGCACAGAAGGTCGATATCTCTCCTTCAAGCAATGGTCGCCGGCATCCAGAATGGCTTGCGGGCATTGACGAAAATCCTGTGTCAAGTGGAGGTTGTCGTAGACTCCCAGGGCATGGAAGTGGTAGACTCGAAGGGAAGGCCAGAAGTGAGGACTCTCAATCCCAGAGTCGAGCTTCCTTACACGTACCTGATGGCCTGGAATATCATGCATTGCTCATCACTGATGACGGTAGTGTCTCCTTCAGAGGGCTTCGTCTCTTTCATGCAAAGGCTGGAGAGTTCGAGCTTGTCACAGTATTTTATGTACTATGTTCAAAAAGCTATTCTAAGCAGCTCGAACTATCAGCTCGATCGATGCTTCCTGAAGATCTCTGGTGCGTCATACGGGGACAAATTTGCTGACCTTGCAGGCCCAGGCAAGTTCATGCGGTTACCACCTGGAGTTTTCTGGTGGCTCATCAACATCTGGCCCGAATACTTGGTCTTTTGGCAAGGTGATTCATGCATGATCGAGCCTTACATGCCCAACCATTTTGTTAGGCAGTTCGGCTACGATCAATTATATGTTGGCAACCCCAATACTGGCTTTCGCTTTAGCGGCAACCTGTTTGAAGGTGCCTGGGCATGGTGTTACAGTGTAGCGGGGGGGACAGGGGCTATCTTCGGCCTACCTCACAAGACGCCTAATTGTTATACAAGTCTTGGCTTCTGCATATGGTACTTCATCACCAGTGGGATACCCAGCTTTGGAATGAATACCCCTTGTATTGAGAGTATTAAGGTATCATATAAAGTCATATCAGGTTCTAAGAGCCGCATGTGGGGTTGAACGAGTACCAGGAGGCCGAGAGGGAGGCCAAAAAGGAGGCCAGGAAAGAGACTGACAGAGCATAGGTAGCTTTAGGATTGGAGTCTGGAGTAAGAACTGCAGAGGAACACCCCACTCGGAGGACTTGGCATGCTGTGCCCAAGCGTCGTCGAGTGTCTTCTCCCCAAGGTGAGCCCAGTCAAAAGAAGGCAAAAAAAGGTTCGAGGCTATAGCTTCAGCGCAGATGCCCAAAATAATTCCTTCTGGTACTGAGGAGCAAAAGGAGGAGGAGGAGGAAGAAGAGGCAGTCCCGGCTCTTAGTCCTTGAGGTTTGCGTAGCAGGGGCGCCGCAGTCTTGGCGGAAGCAGAGCTTGCAAGCCAGTCCACTGTAGCCGAAGGGGCTGTCGTTGCAGAATAGCCGAAAGAAGTGATAAAGAGGGCCGAAGTTGAAATTCTATGTCAGCCGAGGGTTTCAATTCGACCGGCAGCTTTTTCGGCCCAAGAAAGAGAGAGGGAGGTACAACAATCGGGATCTCCCAGCACTTGATGCCTACTTCCCAGGTTATGGAGCCCAGCCATACCACTGGGGTTTTTAGTGACAAAGCTCCAATTACTGAGGGCTCCATGGTTCAGGTGTCATCTTCGTCATCTGAATAATACAGTGACTATTTAGGAGATGAAGTTAATTTTGGTGACGAACCAGCTCTTCCTGACACTAGCAAGTTTACACACATTTCTGAGAAAGAGATGCAGGTGGATGTTTCTGCATCAGGAGAGGTCACCACTACCGAGGGTATTTCTTCTATCCCTCTTAATTGTTTTCCCATTGAGTTGGACAAATATTTTAACGTTTCATCTTAATGTCACCTACAAGAGTGGCCACCGGTGTTGACGCTGCAACCTCCTCCCATATTAAGGAAATGATCAAAAAATTGATCCAACCGGAGGGCCTTGAAATTTCTACTACTGGGATGATCTTGAGGGCACAACCACCACAGCTGGGGAACCCTCGTTCTAGAGCAACCTGCCAAAGGATCTAGCGTTTTTGGATTCTCAGCTTGGTAAGAGAACAAAGATTCTCCAAATACTCTCATTCTCATCGTTATTGCTAACATCGATATTATGATTGCAGAGAGTACCTGGCTGGCTCAAGTGGAAGAGCCTGTGACAAGCACTGGCGTAGAGGATAAGCACTTCAAATTTCAATAGTTGAACCAAGTACTGTAGAGTTTGTCCCTACGGCTGTTGCTTTAGAGGCTACCAGAGTAACAGACCCGGAGGTGCCAGTTATAACCTCGACATTGACGGATCCTGCTGCCGGCCTCGTCTCTGCACCAAGTGAAATGGCTCCCACCTCTACAGATATTGTATGAACAATCATAAAAAGGCGGTCTGGGAGTGCACCAACAGAGCTGGCTCCAACCATGGATATTGTGGAAGAATTGGCTCATCAGATGGTACAATTATTCTTCACCTCCATGAGGTCCTATGATTGAGGCTAAACCTGCACACAAATTACAGAATATTAGATTTAAGAATAAAAAATGTGCAAGTGCTCAATTCTTCCGCTATAGCAAGTGGCTATACGGGTCGTGATCCACAAGGAGGGTTTGCGATGGAAGCGTTACAGTTCTTTATTGAAATGGTTAAGAAGAAAAGCGAAGATTCTTCTCTGTTTTTAAGTTAAGAAAAGGAAAAAGAATTATGTTAAAATTAGAGAGAAAGTGAAAGATGAAGAAGGTTGAAAAAATCAGAACATACTGAAGCGAATATGTACAAATGAAGTGGAGAAAAAAAGAGTGATTTTGAAGAGATGGTGATTTAATTTACAAAAATGAAAGAAAGAAATAAAAGAGTTACTTACCTTCTTTCACCAAAAGCTTACCTTGAGTTTTTAGCTTCGATGTTACCTTGAATTGGAGGCAAGCAGCGCATAGCCCATAAGAGTCGAATGTTGGTCTCTTCCACATTACATCATCAAGATACGCAAGCATGAAATGATATAGAGAGACTCACATTTCCATCGTCATGAGCTATCGGTGGTACTCGCAAAGGCAAGGCTCTTTCGATGCTTTTAGACTCACTTGGAAGACAGTTGTACCAAAAAGAAAGGTAAAATAGAAAAGAAAAAGAAGAAGACTAAAAAGAAGTACATACACAAAAAGAACATCGATTTGATTTCATTACAATCAAAGAAAAGAAATAAGTCTTACACCGGTGTCACTCCAGCTCTAGCTTCAGTCTTGTTCTTCGATGAAAGTCGATCTCCTCTGAATTACATAAATGAAAACTAAAATTACATGAAAAGAAAGACTAAAAACCTAAACTAAGAAATGAAAACTAGGCTAAATTCCTATCTCTGCATTGACGTCCACTTTCAGCACAGAAAATGCCTTTTTATAGGCCAAAAACCTAACAACCAAGATCCCGGGGAGGTCGGGGGAGTTCACGCTCCCCCTAACTCCCCAAGATTGCCGCGGAAACGCGGCCCAAGCCGCGTTTCCGCGGCAAGGGTGTGGCCAGATGGCCACACCCTGTTGGTGGGTCATCCCGGGAGTTTCTTCTGACTTTATCCTTTGTTGGTTTCTTCGTTTGAGCTCCGGATTCTGACGAAATGGCCTTGGATTCTTGGCTTTAACTGATCGATTCTGAGAGGATTCTTCTCAACCGGTTCAACCTCTTGATTTTGCCCTGATTTTATGTGTACGAATTAACTCTGATTTAATTCAGAATTCTGGTGGGCTTTTGGGCTCATTTCTCTTCGTCTCCTTAAGGATTGGGCCTGCAAATAAATTAAACAAATAATTAGGACAATGCAGGCTTTTATTCTAAAATAAGTATGGAAATGTGACATTAAATATGCAACATTATTGACCAATCACACCCCCATACCTATCTTTTGCTCGTCCTCGAGCAAAACAACTAACTATACTAGAGATTATTAGACCACTTTCGCAGGTCGCGCGATTGCACTGAGCATGTGCAACAAGCCGTTAAACCTCTAGGTTCCCCCTAGAGGACGAGTTTTGTCTCGTGAGGGTTTTCAGCGGATTGCACCCACAAAATCCATAAAGAAAGAGAAATAAAGAGTTAGTATTTTCGAAAAGCATTTTGAAAGAGAAAAATATTTGAAATATGATTGTAAGATCTAAGCAATCTATAAGTTATAGGAAAGCCGAATTTTTCATTCCTAAACTTAGTCTCTATTCAAAAATTTGTTATCAATCAAAGTAAGGAGTCAAATTATACTTCTCATCTAGTCTATTACTTTACCCTAAGTCATATGCACCTTGTGACTGTGAAAATTTGACTAAGGGCTCATTAACTCTAACTCTTATGCCTTATTTTATTTGTGTATATATATATATTTTAGTGGTATTATTCCTTAGTTTAGGCTTTCTAATCTGCCCATGTAACGAGCCTTTAATCGATGACTCCCAAACTAGACGGTCTTAGGGCACCAGGTGAGAAGACACCCCTAGGACTTAAGACTCGAGCAAACAAGGCCACAAAACTAAGGATTTTATTATATGATGTACCCCTTTTAGGCGTGAATACTTATGCTTTATTAGGCACAAATACCCAGCTTAATCAGAGGATCTTTCTTTTCAAACTTATCTAATCATCTTTCGCATAAATACTAAGGCTTGCTTAGGCCAAAGCACCTAGCTAATCAATAATTAGACTTGTTTTTTTTTCTTTTTTTCTCTTTTTTTTTCTTTTCAAACTCATCTAATTATCTTTTGCATAAATACTAAGGCTTTCTTAGGCCAAAGCACCTAGCTAATCAATAATTAGATTTGTTTATATATATATATATATATATATATATATATATATATATATATATATATATATATATATATATATATATATATATATATATATATATATATATATATTTAATAAGGCATAAGAATCTTTGTTTTTGAACCCCAAATGTGTAAGTGTATTAAGTGTGCATATTTCATCAAGGTAAAGTTCAAGACCAAATTACTTTGACAAATTATCTTCCTAACTCTATAAATCAAACAAATAATCTTATTTGACCAAGTATAAGAAATCCTAATTTGGATTTTCCTATTCCTTAAGATTAACTTAATTTCTTACAAAAATAAGTCAAAATATTGTTTCTATTTTTCAAAAAGTTTTTTTAAAAGTAAAGAAAAATGTTAATTTTTTTTTTTTAAAGAAAAAGAAAAGTTATGTTAGACCCTCCCCCACACCTATCTCATGCATTGTCCTCAATGTATGAATTAATGCATAGATGCATGAAAAAGACGAAAGGGAAGGAAAAGGTTACCTTAAGGTGGTGGTTCCGGTGGTGGTCTGATTGGTCCACGATACGCGGCCCAATCAACTTTTCTTGGGTCTCGGATGAACCCACCAGAAATTACTTTAATATAACCCACTAAAAAGATGTATCCATTAAGGATTTTTATTAAGTATGTGACCCCATCTAATTTCCATATTTCATAATTGATTTCGGAGTCAAATTTATCAACCACCTCGTCCCAGAAAGGAGTATGAAATGATAGAATGATTGACTTGGACTCAGGAAGTACAGGAACTAATACCGACTCAGGAAGGTAACTTAAGTCAAGTAAAGGTTCAAGAGTCGAAATAGGTTCAGAAATTGGGTCCAAGTCAAGAAGTTGAAACTCCAATCCACATGTATTTTCCAACAATGGAATGTGACCTAATATGGGTGATTCCAGTTCAGGAATGATAGGTGGGGGAATCGGAACTGACTCTAGAATATTATTCAAGTTTGGTAATAAAACAGGAGTCAATATTGATTCAGAAAGTTAAACTGGATCACATATGTGAGAATCTAGGTCACATATCTCATTGAGTTCAATATCAAAAAATGGAGAACTTGCCAATTTATCCATGGGATTTTCAAAATTGTAAAGTTGGTCAAGTTCAACATGATCCTCAAAGATGGGTGATTCAATTTCTTTATGAATTGGTACAGGATCCAATGTTGACTCCGGGAAAAGATTGAAGTCAGGTGAAGATACCGGAGTCATAATCGAATCAGGAAATAGAATTGAATCACTAAGTTGGGGTTCAGGATCATAATCATTTTCAAGTTCTATTTCAGGAAAAGAAAAACTAGCCAAACTATCAATATCACTTGGAGTTTGGGTAAGTTCACATGGTTGTTCTGAAATGGAATCTTGATTTCCAAAACTACATGACTCTTCGGCTCTAACAGAATAGTTAGTGACATCAGGACGGTGGGAACGTAGAGATTCAATCATCATATCTATGTCACGATTACGAGTGTTTTGAGCCTGAGTCATGGCTTCAAGCATCTTTTCATAGTTGATAGGTTCATTGTTTTGATGAAAAGATGAAGAATTGTCTTGGAAGTGGTAGTGAAATTGTATGTCCATCAGATTTTGGGATTTGTGTTTGGACTCACGCATACTCATTTCCATAATTGATGGTTTCCTATTTTGGACGGGTGGAACTGAGTATGAATCTTGAACATAATGTGGACTGGGTGGAGAAGGAGGGCAAGGTGGTTGAAAATTATGCTCGGGGGAGGTGAATCCCCACTGACTCGGTGAAGAGTTGAAATCATTATGGAAATTATAGTTATTAGATGGGGGGTATGGGTTATATTGATTCGGATAAGACCAATCCGGCACACTAAGTTGGTTAAAGTCATGATATGCCGGGTTGGTAATATCCGAAAAAGAGTTTGATGTATAATATGGATTATTATTATAGCTGGAAAAATTATTATTATAAGCCATATCACACAATGGAATACAAACAAAAAGAAAGAAAAACACACAATAAACAAACAAGAAAGAAAAAAATTCTAACCTAAGTTAGGGTAGACCTAGACCTAGACGACTCCTAACTGGTTAGACTGTCCACAGGAGGTTTAATGTAGACTTTGACCACAAGCTAATCAGGCAGGTCAGGGCAAGGTTGGTGGGAGGTTTTCCGTCAAAAGACGTTCCTTAATTAAATAACCACCAACCTTCGGGCTTTCGGCCCTTAATCCCTTTCCTAGACACTGATTTGGCAAGAGTCAAGTTCCAACATCTTTCCCCCTTAGGATAATCTCCTAATTGAGTCCGAGATGTCCCAAGGGCCAATGTCTACTCATTTTAAGTTAGGCTTGGGTTAGTGAGTGCTTGGATTCTGATTTTTAGGCTAAGGAAGGGTGATTAAATCCCCACCTTATCTTATTATTGGGTGGTGCCCTTAAGATCAGTTTTTGTGTAAGTGTACAAGATAAATAAGATGCACTCTAAGCGATATAAATCAACCAAGAGATAGTCCTATTCTAGATGCAATGCAAACATACCTTGCTCCAGCACTCTTCAACAGTAAAAAATAAAGGAATTAAAAAGACACGTGCCTAAAATACAAATGTCTAATCAATTTTTTATCTTTTTAACAAATATTTTACTGTTGATTATTAGCAGGCTTATGTTATGGCATATAAGAAAAATTAAAGTTGCAGCAAAGTAGAATTTTTTAAACTAAGCAGCCCTGCAAAAAGCTGTTAGTGGTCAACTCTTCCTTGCCGCAGATCCGCGGCTTTTGCCGTGGAAACACGGCAATTCAGAGGGCCCTTGGTCTCTGCTTTTTGGAGCAGAGGCCCAAGGCCACTTGTATGTTACAGCAATAATAATTTTCTGCTTTGCTTGCCCTGTAACCTGCAACAGAGAAGAAAATTAGTTTAGTTCTAAAAAATTTGCAATAAAAATTCAGATTTTAATAAAAACCGTTTTACCCTCCCCGGCAACGGCGCCAAAATTTGATTGAGGCTAAACCTGCACACAAATTACAGAATATTAGATTTAAGAATAAAAAATGTGTAAGTGCTCAATTCTTCCGCTATAGCAAGTGGCTATGCGGGGTCGTGATCCACAAGGAGGGTTTGCGATGGAAGCGTTACAGTTCTTTATTGAAATCGTTAAGAAGAAAAGTGAAGATTCTTCTCTGTTTTTAAGTTAAGAAAAGGAAAAAGAATTATGTTAAAATTAGAGAGAAAGTGAAACATGAAGAAGGTGAAAAAATCAGAACATAATGAAGCGAATATGTACAAATGAAGTGGAGAAAAAAAGAGTGATTTTGAAGAGATGGTGATTTAATTTACAAAAATGAAAGAAAGAAATAAAAGAGTTACTTACCTTCTTTTCACCAAAAGCTTACCTTGAGTTTTTAGCTTCGATGTTACCTTGAATTGGAGGCAAACAGCGCATAGCCCATAAGAGTCGAATGTTGGTCTCTTCCACATTATATCATCAAGATACGCAAGCATGAAATGATATAGAGAGACTCACAATTCCATCGTCATGAGCTATCGGTGGCACTCGCAAAGGCAAGGCTCTTTCGATGCTTTTAGACTCACTTAGAAGACAGTTGTACCAAAAAGAAAGGTAAAATAGAAAAGAAGAAGAAGAAGACTAAAAAGAAGTACATACACAAAAAGAACATCGATTTGATTTCATTACAATCAAAGAAAAGAAATAAGTCTTACACCGGTGTCACTCTAGCTCTAGCTTCAGTCTTGTTCTTCGATGAAAGTCGATCTCCTCTGAATTACATAAATGAAAACTAAAATTACATGAAAAGAAAGACTAAAAACCTAAACTAAGAAATGAAAACTAGGCTAAATTCCTATCTCTGCATTGACGTCCACTTTTAGCACAGAAAATGCCTTTTATAGGCCAAAACCCAACAACCAAGATCCCGGGGAGGTCGGGGGAGTTCACGCTCCCCCTAACTCCCCAAGATTGCCGCGAAAACGTGGCCCAAGCCGCGTTTCCGCGGCAAGGGTGTGGCCAGATGGCCACACCCTGTTGGTGGGTCATCCCGGGAGTTTCTTCTGACTTTATCCTTTGTTGGTTTCTTCGTTTGAGCTCCGGATTCTAACGAAATGGCCTTGGATTCTTGGCTTTAACCGATCGATTCTGAGAGGATTCTTCTCAACCGTTCAACCTCTTGATTTTGCCCTGATTTTATGTGTACGAATTAACTCTGATTTAATTCAGAATTCTGGTGGGCTTTTGGGCTCATTTCTCTTCATCTCCTTAAGGATTGGGCCTGCAAATAAATTAAACAAATAATTAGGACAATGCAGGCTTTTATTCTAAAATAAGTATGAAAATGTGACATTAAATATGCAACATTAGTGACCAATCATCCTACATCGAATTGGTTCATTCCAGGAGAAGTTCCTTCGAGTTTGTCTGAATGCTACTTGAAAACCGTATCGAGAACATCTGTCATACTGGAAGCTCAGAGCAAGTTAAGGCATATTTGATGCTAGTCGAATAGCTGGGTATATATTTGACGGAGCTAAGAACCCTGGAGAAGGTTAGTCCGGTGGACGAGGCTTGGTTGATGTTGAATAAGCTCCTCACTGCTGAAGAATGTGAGCAGAAAGAGAAGGGGAGCAAATGGCTTAGGAGGCCCATCACCTCAATGATTTCCAAGCCAGTTATCAAAGATTGCTTGATGACTTCAGAGAATTTGAGATCATCTAGAACGCAGAGCAAGTTATAGCCACTGCTTAGGTACCTATTTCCAAGGCGCAACCCGTGATTCAGGTAAATGAGCAGAAGCTTGCTTTGTCGGAAAAGGCTGGAGGAGTTAGAGCTGCCAAGAAGCGGATCTAAGAAGATCTAACTGCTCGTTCTTTCAAGTTGGAATCTCTTCAAGCACAGTTGGCTACGAAAAAATTATCAGAGGAAGAATTGAGGGTTCAAGCTTGGGCAGAGGTTGAGAAGGCACGCCAGCGTGAGATGCAGGGCCTCCAGGACTAGATTTACTTTTGGCTGAGCGAGATTAGCCCCCCTTCTTTTATTATTGTATCTTTTTTGTAACACTCCATTTATTAAATCAGAGAGTGTTTGTAACACTTTTGTCATTTTGACAACAATAATATAAGTTATCAAATTTTGTCTCATCTTTATCTCTCTTTTGTATTTGAGAATCAGACGGACTCTTTGTTGCATAGGAGAACACAGCTCTTATAGACATGGCTCTTGACCAATATGAATACGCAGTCCTTAGCTATTTGTTGGGACGCTACTTAATCTCTAATTTTGCATAATTTTTATCACATCCGCATATTTATGTGGTATAAAATTCTGCTAATAAAGCTTTGCTTCCTTGATTCTAGATCCATGGTGTGTAATGAAGAAGAAAACCCTAAATCACCATTTAATTGGTGATTAAAAGCCTATATCATAGCCATTGACCTAGAAGAGCTGATTCGTCAAAACCAGGGGCTGCAAACTAGAAACCGGGCACAGGAACTGACAGGAGACAGATGGGACCGCGTGCGGCCCTAGTACGGCCGCGACTGCGATTTGGGCCAAGGTTTGTCCCCTGGCCCCCCATTCCCCTGGTTCCTATAAATACCCCCTGGGGTTTCAGAGCTACAATATACAGAGTTTAGGGTAGTTTTCATTTTCATGTTGTAGATTAGGATAGTTTAGTTTAGGTTAGTTCTTTCTCTTTGTATTTTCCATTTATTTTAGATCTTTTATTAGGAGAAAGAGTGATACATGAGTGGAATACAAGAGTGCTTGTAATAGAAGGTGACAAGTTATGAAAGGTGCTCTCTTTACCTCTCTTTGTTTTCTATCTAATTTCTTTTACATGTTTAGCTAGTCTTTTCTCTCATGGCAACTAACTACTAACCACCAACTAGTCTAACTTCTTATTTGATAATCCACATGAATCTAATAGCCTCGATTTGGCCTTCTCGTGCAAGAGCCATTGATGGTTCACGATGATGGATCTAACACTCTAACTTCCTAACCACTCAAACTAACATTACGTTATTTCATGCTTGCTCTTATTGGGTTTTGATTATTTAAGTGTAGCTTGCACTTGTTTGTTGAGTTGGGTTGTGATAAGTTACATATGGGTCATGCTTTGAATCGCTCTTGAACCAAGGACTAGTGATGGCCAATGATACATGTAAGGCAACTATCACTAAAAGGTTAGCATGTTAGTGGAGCATTAGTAGTTAGTAGCCGTGAGCTTTCTTTCCTTTTCACTTTGTTTTAGAAATATCAAAAACTACAAAAATCATCCTTTTCTATGTTTCCCACTTCTTTGTGTTTCATCGTACTTCTTCGTTTCCATTCTTTTGTTTCTTTTCTTTTCATTCTTAAAACTTTGAAAAACCATTAACATACACGTGAATCAACCGGTAAAGCTTCTATCGCCTCCTGTCCTTGTGGATTCGACTCGTTTTAGCCTCTATGCTATAACGGAAGTATCGAGGAAGCCAAAGCACACACTCTTTAACTCTCAATTTCAAAACATACACTTTTTGTGCGCGGTTCTCCCCCGATCAAATTTTGGCGCCGTTGCCGGGGATGGGAACAGTTTGATTTCACGTTTTGTTAACCTTTCTTCTTTGTTTTTTGTGTGCAGGTTAAATTTTTAGCGTTGCAGAAGTCCACACTTGCTCTTGTGTGGTCGGGTAACTTCTTGTATATTCTTATACTCTGCTGCTAATTTTTATAATACCTGTATACTGTAAATAATTTTAAGGATTAAAATACGGTAATTGGATGCTTTAAAACGGTTTAGACATTTGCATCTAGGCACGTGTCAATTTTCATTCCAATATACTGTATTTTATTCTTGTGTTGTTAAGATATTGATAGAAGGTGTACATGTTGCATAGCATATAGTTAGGACAAGAACTTTAGTGATTTACTTGCTTTTTTGTGTTCATGCTTACCTATATTGCACACTTGCATAAATTTAACTTAAGGGCAAAACTCAAAACAACATAAGGTGGGGAAGTCATTAGCCTCCCTTAGCCCAAAAATCACCTCCCCACTCACACAACCCAAGCCTAATAAAAATTGCTAGACGTTGGCACCTAGGGACATCTCGGACTCATTTAAGAGATTGACCTAAGGGGGAAGTTGTTAGAAGTTGACTCTTGTCAAATCGGTATCTAAGGTTTGGGATTGAGAGGCGAAACCTCGAAGAACAGTGGTTTGGCATAATTAGGCCCGTTGCTCCGGCACGGATACCTCTCACTGATCTTGCCCCTACTTGGCTGATTAACTTGTGTTCAGCTTCCGATAATATACCCCCGTGGACAGTCTAACCAGTTAGGAGTCGTCTAGGTCTAAGTCAACCCTAGCATAAGCATGTTTTCTTTTTCTTTTTTTTGTTTGTTTATTTGTTTGTTTGTTTTTATCTTTTTTGTAAATTGTGATATGGATTTTAACAGCAATAATTCTTTCACTCATGATATAAATCCATATTTCACTCCGACCTCATTTGACTTGGATAACTCCGACCCGGCTATGTACAACATGAACCAACCATATATGCCGAGTTGGGATTATCCGACTCAATATGACCCATATCTCCAATCCTATAACTAAGATTTTCAAAATAATTTCAACTCTTCACAGAGTCAATGGGGATTCACCTCCCCTGAGTCAAATTATCAACCATATTGTCCATAATTTTCACAATATTCATTTCCCGATTCTTCTTCATATGCTCTTTTTTCTGAACCACCAATTGAAGAAAAATTATCATTGCAAAGGACTTTGCAAGAAGCGATAGAGGCCCAAAATAATTTGAAAATAATATGGCCTCATCATGTTCACAAAATTTCCAACATTTATATAGTTCTTTTCCAGAACCAATCAAAGAAAACTCATTATGGGAAAAAATTATAGAATTCGTGGAAGAGACCAAGCGAATAATTCAAAATATGATAAGTTCCCATGTCCATCAGATGTTCATACAGAATCTTGCCATTTTTGAAAATCCAGCTTCAATTTCATCATACCAACCTGAACTTGACTAACCTCAACCTCTTGATAGTTTAGCTAGTTATCCATTTCCTGAAATTGAATTTGAAGATGAATGTGAACCGCAGCTTCAAGCAATTCGAGTCCAATACTTGAATCAATATCGACTCATGTAGTGTTACCTTAACTCAGTAATGTTCTTGAGCCAGTTTTGATTCCTATACTTCCTGAACTTGAATCAATCAGTTCGCCATTCACATTCCTTCTGTGGACGAAAATCAATATTCAATTTCCTTACATCCTTTTGAACTTGCCCAAAATTTTGAGAATCACCTTGACATTTTAGCAATATATCCTTTTCCCCGAAATTGAGCTTGAGCATGAAAGTGATCCTGAACCTCAAGTTGGTTATTCCATTTCCCTTTTTGATTCAATAATGACTCCGTATCTTTATCAGATTTTTTCTCTATTCTGAAGTCAACATTGAATCCTGTACTAGCACCGTGAAATAGAATCACCACTCTCTTATGATCACACTTCACTCATGGGGAAAGTGTAAGAACATTAATTCTTTGGTTTGGACCCTATTTTTGAACCAATTTCGACTCTCATTGTTGACTCTCGACTTGATCTGAGTCAACTTCCCGAGTCGGTGTCAATTTTTTGTCCTAATCCATTTGAGTCCAAATTCCTCATCTTCCAAAATCATACTTCATGGTTGGACAAGGATGTTGAAGAAAATGACTCAGTAATTATTTTTAAAAATTGAAAATTAGATGGGGATAATTTTTTAAATAAGATCATTCATTCAATAACAATTTATTAGGTCATATTAGAGAGGTCATTGGTGGGTTCCTACAAGATCCACGCTATTTTGATTGGGTAGCAATGCTTGCCCAATCAGACCACCACCGGAGCCACCCCCTTAAGGTAATTTTCCTTCCCTCTCCATTTGTTTCATGTATATGCACATTCACGATGCATTGAGGACAATGCATGAGATAAGTGTGGGGGAAGGTTTACTAACATAGTTAGTTTCTTTTACACTTCTTTTTAATTTATTAAAAAATCTTTTATATAACAACTCTTTTCTTTTCTATTTACAAAACTTTTTGAAGGAAGAGAAATAGTTTTGATCCATTTTTAAGAAAATTAAGATTATCTTAGGAATTAGGAAGACCTAAAATTATGAAATTTTAAACCAAGTCAAAATAATAGATCTTGTTTAAATTTTAGGATAAGAAAGTAAGATTGAAAAGATAAATTGATCTTGAATTTTTTTGCCTTAGATTTATGCACTCCACACTTACACAATTTTTGGATTGAAACAAAGACTGAAATGCCATAAAAAATATATATATATGAAAAAAATAAAAAAAATTACGATAATAAAAACCACTTATTGAAGTTGGGTAATTATACCTCATGAAGCATGATTTTTCATACATAAAACGGTGGACAAAATCAAATAATCTCCTTTAGTTTTGTGGCCTTGTTTGCATGAGTCCTTAAGTCCGAGAGATGTTTTCTCATCTAGTGCCCTAAGACCGTCTGGTTTGGGAGTTATCGGCTAAAGGCTCACTACCTGGGTAAATAAGAAAGTCTAAGAAACTAAGGAAAGAAGAAAAAAAAGAAAAAAGAAATAAATAATAAATATATAAAAATCAATGGCGTGAAAGTTTGAGTCAATATCCAAAAAATCTCCACAGTACACAAAGTGCATATTTTTCTAAGAGTTTTATGAAAGGTCAAAGAATCAATTAAATTTTAGATTCTTACATTTAGTTTATATAAGATTTTTTGCATTTAACTTAGTTTAAGAAAGAACAATTTCTGGTTAACCTCTGACCTTGGATCACTTATATTTTCGCAACAATACTTTAACACTTTTCTCTATTTCAAAATGTGTTTTCAAAATACTAACATTTGATTTCTTTCTTTATGGATTTTGTGGGTGTAATCCGTTGAAAACCCTCAAGAGACAAAACTCCTCCTCTAAGGGAAACCTAGAGGTTTAACGGCTTGTTGCACATGCTCAGTGTAATCGCGTCACCTGCGAAAGTGGTGTAATAATTTTTTTAGTTTTTTGTTTTGCTCGGGACGAGCAAAAGATAAGTGTGGGAGTGTGATAAGTCTCTAATTTTGCATAATTTTTATCACATCCGCATATTTATTTGGTACAAAATTCTGCTAATAAAGCTTTGCTTCCTTGATTCTTGGTCCATGATGTGCAATGAAGAAGAAGACTCTAAATCACCATTTAATTGGTAATTAAAAGCCTATATCATAGTTATTGACCTAGAAGAGCTGATTCGTCAAAACCTAGGGCTGCAAATAAGAAACCGGGCACAGGAACTGAAAGGAGACAGACGGGACTGCGTGCGGCTCGAAGCGTCGCGCGCGTGGCCCTAGTATGGCCGTGGAAACGCGGCCCAGGCTGCGTTTCCGTGGCCGCGACAGGGTTTTGGGCCAGGGTTTGTCCCCTAGCCCCCCGTTCCCCTGGTGCCTATAAATACTCCCTGGGGTTTCAGAGCAAGAAATATACAGAGTTTAGGGTAGTTTTCATTTTCATGTTTTAGTTTAGGATAGTTTAGTTTAGGTTAGTTCTTCTTCCTCTTTGTATTTTCCATTTATTTAAAATCTTGTATTAGGAGAAAGTGTGATACATGAGTGGAATGCAAGAGTGCTTGTAATAGAAGGTGACAAGCTATGAAAGGTGCTCTCTTTACCTCTCTTTATTTTCTATCTAACTTCTTTTACATGTTTAGCTAGTCTTTTCTCTCATGGCAACTAACTACTAACCACCTACTATTCTAACTTCTTATTTAATAATCCACATGAATCTAATAGCCTCATTGGCCTTGCTCTTGTAAGAGCCATTGATGGCTCATGATGATGGATCTAACACTCTAACTTCCTAACCACTAACAATCTAACATTATTTTATTCCATGCTTGCTCTTATTGGGTTTTGATGATTTAAGTGTAGCTTGCACTTGTTTATTGAGTTGGGTTGTGATGAGTTACATATGAGTCATGCTTTGAATCGCTCTTGCACCAAGGACTAGTGATAGCTAATGATACATGTGAGGCAACTATCACTAAGAGGTTAGCATGTTGGTGGAGTCATTAGTATTTAGTAGCCATGAGTTTTCTTTCTTTTCACTTTATTTTAGAAGTATCAAAAACTACAAAAATCATTCTTTTCTATGTTTCCCACTTCTTTGTGTTTCACCGTACTTCTTCATTTCCATTCTTTTGTTTCTTATCTTTTCATTCTTTAAAACTTTGAAGAACCGTTAATATACACGTGAATCAACCGGTAAAGCTTCTATCACCTCCCGTACTTGTGGATTCGACTCGTTTTAGCCTCTATGCTATAACGGAAGTATCGAGGAAGCCAAAGCATACACATTTTAACTCTCAATTTCAAAACATACTCTTTTTGTGCACGGTTCTCCCCCGATCAGACGCGACTGTGGGTTATAGAAGAGAAACTCAAACAACACGGGATTATTGATGAGACATGTCCCTGATTGTAGGGGAGATGCGACCTTGAGTTGTTAAAAGGCGTAACTTTGAATTGCTAAGAGGACGTGACTTTGATTCACTTAGAGGACTCGGCTCTGAATTGTTAAGAGACGCAATTCTGATTTGTTGAGAGGATGCAGTTCTGATTCACTTAGATGATGCGGCTCTGAATTGTTGAGAGACGCACTCTGATTTATTAAGAGGACGCGATTCTGGATCATTGAGAGACGCAACTCTGATTCATTTTGAGGATACAGCTCTGAAGTGTTGAGAGACCATCTCTGAAGTGTTGAGAAGGCGTGGCTCTGAATTGTTGAAGGACGCACCCTAAATTGATGGGAGAACGCGGTCCTGGATTAAGGAGAGATGCGGCCCTGAGCTCTTCAACTTGATGGAGGCGACGCAGCCCTCGGTTCATGGAAGAACGCAAATCTAAACTGCGGCCTTGAAATGTTAAAGACACGGTCATCATTCTTTTGAGAAAACACAGCCTTTGGTTTGCGAAGAGACGCAGACTTCAAAACGCGACCCTTGAATTGTCATATGCAGTTTATAAGGACGCGAAGATCTCGCGGGATCTTTTGAGATGAAGTCGGCGTTGACAGTTGGGGAAGCGTATCGTTGGGACTTCCCGGAGCAAAAATCCATGTGTCTCACTCAGACCGGATTTGATATTCGCATAGCGAATTAAGGCTATTAATTAGCCTTTAAGAATGGCTTTGATTTTTATGTCATTTATTAATGGCCATTAGGGAGCCTATAAATAGGCCATAAGCCTCTGAATAGTCTTTCATCTTAACTGTTTTCCTTCGCGGGCATGTACTCTGAAGAACTCCATCTTGATGTTTTCCTTCAAGGGCATGTGCTCTGAAGAACTTTCAGAGTTCTTTAAAAGAACCCAAAGCTTTAATACTTTCTTGCAATCTTCTTCGAAAATTATCACTGTTAAGTGATTTCAAAATCAAAAAGCATTCCTTTATTTGTTCATGGTCGTGTCTCGACGGATGATGTCCTTCTTCTAAAGAACTCTTCTCCAGGTAGAAAATAGCCATCACCATAATAAGACTTTGTTCCCTTGTGGCTTTGAGATCCAAGCATCCATGCTCTATTTCTTGATCTCTTCCTGAAACTTCTGAAAATCTCTTTCTTGAAGTTTAGACAATCGACTTGAGATCCATGCATCCATGCTCTGCAAACGCAATCCTCGCGTTAATTAATGAAACACGATCTTGTTGACTTTTAAGTCTCATGTTCTTTAGACGTAAGCGTGGTGAACTCTGCATTTTGAAACCTTAAACACGAACTTTTGCATAAAAGACTTGCGTCTGGAGTTCATGACTTAGAAAATTTTAAGACTTGTTTCTGCTCTTTTTAAGTCTTTAGACCCGAATGTGAGGAACTCCGCATCTTGAAGCCTTAGACGTGGGTCTCTCATATAATACCTGCGTCTGGAGTGACTTAAAAAAATTTTAAGGCCTGCGTACGCCTTTAATAAATGCCCCGCGTTTCAATCCTCAGGCGCGAGTCTAGTGTTGGGCTATGCATTCGTATCTATTTTTTTCTTTGCAGAGCGTGGTAAACTCTGCGTCTTGAAGCTTTGGACGCGAGATTCGCGTATAAGACTCGCGTCTAGAGTCCATGACTTATGATCCGCGTCTGTGCTTCTAGATTCATGTTTTAACCCTTCCGTTTTTTCCTTCTTGCAGGCCATGACCATATCATCGGTGCTGGTTCCAGTATCCTTGCTGTTTCCATCAGGTAGACATGAAACGACCAGTTCGTTCAATTGGCGACCACTTGAGGAGTCAGAACTTCTGTCCAAGGGTGAGGAAGATTCACATGGTTCTCGATACACATCAAATTATTGGACATGATGCACCAGTGAGGTCTCGAATTCTCCCTGATCACAATAAACATCGCGCATTTGAAGGTCATGGGAAAAAGGACGTCACCGGTAAGGTCTCGGATCCTCCCTTCACCAATCTTGTTCAAAAAAGTGAAAGTAACGAAAAACTCATGCTCATTAGATGACTTTCTGGTGGCAAAGATTCCCATTAAGTGAAGGATTACGGCCTTGTGGAGACCCTCACACCAGTTGATCGGGTGGAATCAGAGTGCACCTTTACATTTCGACTCAAGAAATACCATTGATCTCAAGCGGAGAGGAAGTTGATCTGCTATTCCTGGCCATAGTCAAGAAGACGAACTTTGTGTATCTTCAGCATTTTAAGGAATAAGTGCAGCCTTTCGCTGAAGAAGAGAGACTTCTTTGTACTCCTATATTGTAACACTCAATCTTATTGGATAAGAGAGTATTTTGTATCACTTTCATATTTTTAAATATTAATAAAAGTGATACTTTTCTGCCTTCTTATTTGCCTTGACTTCTTTTTGCATTGAAAATCAGACAAGTGGAAGTGATTATCTTTGATTTGCTAGAAGTGTAATATTTTAACTTAGCAAGTCAAAGTTGAAAAATTCCATTCAAGGAATTTAAAAAGGTTATTGTCAAAGGTATGATATTAACTTGACAGGAGTGGAATAGGTTTTATGGATTTACCATTCTATAGATAAAATGACAAGTGAAGTTTTCACTCCCTGGAGGGTTGTGATTGAGTCTTCATCAGAGGTTTAGTGTTAATGTAAGTAAGACTTAGCTGGGAATTAGTGAGAACACTGTTAAAGGTGTGATATTAACCTAACATTGATTTTAAGTGGACCTACCATTCTATTAACGAGAATAACAAGCAAGATTAAACCCGTCGGGATCTAAGTATTTCTTTACCGTCAGAGGTGTGATATTATCTTAACAGGTTAGACCGAATCTTGTCAGAGGTCTGATATTAACTTGACGAGGATGTAAGCTAGAGGTGGTTAACTTAGCTCCACAGGAATTTCAGTTTCATTTAGGAAACTGAAAATACCACTTGTTAGCCCAGAGGCCCATCACCCTAGTTTTGATGATGATTAACTCATGTAGTTATTGTTTACTAATAATCTTGTGTTTAAATAGTTTCAGTGATTGAACAAGTTATTAGTAGGTGCTTAGCTTCAACAAAGGAGTTTTAGAGTTTACATGTGTTGACTCAAGAGCTCGCGCGTCAAGATCGCATCGAGCACTCGTTGGAGTCAAGCTCGTTGGATCGCGTTTGAATCGAGTCGACTTGGAGACGGCATTCTATAAGAAGATCATCGTTTGTTTAGTTTAGTAATTTAGATCTTGTGCAAAGATTAGATAGTGTTGATATGCTCAAGTTCACATACACACATAAGTTTAAAGTTTATTGTTTTGGTTTTCAGTTCAATCGGTTTTGGATTTCTATCAAAAACATAGATATATATCTTACATATATATTGGATTCAATCCATATATAATATGCTTCAAAGTTGTTTAAATATCTTATTTTTGTATCCATATGAGTTTTGGAGAAAACGATTTTTCATTTCAAAAATTCAAGTTTTGAAAAATACGGATTTTATGTTTAAGGCAAATTTCTATATCATAAAATGGTTCAAATAGTTTATAATATGTGTTGAATTTTTATCACACATATTTGTATTTCAAAGATCTTACAAGAACTTATTTTTGTGAAATTTATGTGATTTTATGGGATTTTATTGAAGTTAAAAGATAAAGTTTTAATCCCTTAAATTTTGTGATCTGGCTTTCTGCCGGTCGATCGGGTCGATCGAGACAGAGGTCGGTCGACCGCTCCAGTCGACCGATATGCACAAATGTGCACAAGTCAGTCTAGGTGGAGGGCCAGTCGACCGTCCAGAGAGCTTTGCTCTCTGGATCTGGCCCCGGTCGACCGGGCGGTCGACCGGCCAGAGAGCCCTATTCTCTGGATCCAGCCTCGGTCGACCGGTGGCACAATGGTCGAAAATCTGACCGTTAGCCGGTCGACCGCGCGCGGTCGACCGACAACATAATTTTTCTGCTGATTTGGCCCAACGGCTAATTTTTAGAATGGGTTATAAATACCCACCCTTTGGGCTGTTTTGATTAAGAATTTTAAGAGCAAATTTTTCCATCTTCTTAAGTGTTTTAGCAATAAGTTTTGAAAGAGTTTTTGGGTTAAAAAAGATTTATCTTTATTTGTTTTCAAGGGTTAGAAAAATCAAAGAAAATAGAGTATTTGTGATATTGGTTTGATCTTCATTTCTATCCTATTCTAGTTGTTTTCTCAAGTATTTTTCTTTGTGTTTTGATTTCCAAAATCTTTGTTTTTCTCACACTTGAGCTATCTATCTATCCTATCTATTAGGATCTTTATTTTGTGGGAAAATTAGTTTGTGGTTTATTAGACCACCATGTATTATAATCCTCTTTGCTTTTGTGTTATCCCTCTTGTGTAGAGGTGATTGTAGAGGTTGTGTTTTGGTTTGTTGGTATCCCTCTAAGTGTAGAGGTGATTATGGTTAGAGTGTTGGCCAAGTGCTTTATCCCTCTAAGTGTAGAGGTGATTGTTGTTTGGCTAAATGCCCATCCCTCTAAATGTAGAGGTGATTGTTGTTGTGACTTACCTCTTGCGTAGAGCTTGTGTTTGTTGGAGAGAGGAGTTGTGTACTCCTAATTGTATTTAACCAAATCTTCAGTGGAGATTCCCTGTGTGGGAAGTCCTGTGTGGACGCATTAGTGGAAATCCTTCTGTGTTAAGGCGGGGACGTAGAGCTGGGTGCTCGAACCTCGAAATATATCTTTGTATTTGTGATTGATCCACTATCTCTAACTCTCTCTTTTATACCTTGCATTGCATCATTGTTCATATCATATATATATGCTTGGTATTGTTTGTGTGCCTCACTTGTGTTAAACCAAGAGAGCTTCATATAGCACCTCAACTCTTATTTAGAGAAATTTAGAGGAGATAGTCCAGAGCCCGTCACCGAGAATTCGGCTACATTCTTTGGTTACACTAAGTGTGTTGCAATTTATTTTTAATTTCGCATCATTTGTCATTAGATTAGCCATACACCTATTCATCTCCCTCTAGGTGTACTTTCAATTGGTATCAGAGCCTAGACTCTTGATATTAGGTTTAACCACCTAGAAGTGAGATCTTGGCTAGCTAATCTAATATTGCATTTGAACACATATAGTTTATACACTCATGGATTTCATGACCTCTTATGTTTGATGTTTCTAACATTGATGTATGGAAGCTTAAGATGAGTATGTACCTTAGGACCTTAGGAATGCATGTTTTTCTTGCCACTACCAAGAAATCTTATCTTAAAAATGGCAAGCATATAGAGACCAATGCACAAGTTCTAGAGGCACTTAGATGCACTCTAGGCAAAGAACATTTATGTATGGTTTCTCATTGTGATTCTGCTTTTGCAGTGTGGAATACTTTGACCTCTGCCGCGTTACAAACGACAAAATATGTAGAGGAGGAATCTAGTGGAGATAAGTCTGTCCAACCTTGCTACATGGTCTAAGAGAATGGCTCCCTTGAGGTAAACTCGGACACCCATCTAGATGATTGTGCTAGTTCTTCAAGTGATGATTATATGGATGCCGATGCTTTAAATGAAGAACTATCTATTGTGTATGAAAACTTGCTAGAAAAATATCAAGTTTTGAAAAAGAAAAGCTTTAAATTAAAGAAGGTTTTCAGTTTAACCAGTTTTGGATTTCTTTCAAAAACATAGATATATATCTTACATGTATATTAGATTCTATCCATATACAATATGCTTCAAAGTTGTTTAAATATCTTATTTTTTGTATCCATATGAGTTTTGGAGAAAACGATTTTCATTTCAAAAATTCAAGTTTTGAAAAATACAGATTCTGTGTTTAAGGTAAATTTTCATATCACAAAAATGGTTCAAATAGTTTATAATATGTGTTGAATTTTTATCACACATATTTATATTTCAAAGATCATACAAGAACTTATTTTTGTGAACTTTATGTGATTTTATGGGATTTTATTGAAGTTAAAAAGACCAAGTTTTAATCTCTTAAATTTTGTGATCTGGCTTTCTGCCTGTCGACCTGATGGTCGACCGAGACAGAGGTCGGTTGATCGCTCTGTTCAACCGATGTGTACAAACGTGCACAGCCAGTCTGGGTGGAGGGCCGGTCGACCGTCCAGAGAGCTCTGCTCTCAAGATCCAGCCCCGGTCAACCGGGCGGTCGACCGGCCAAAGTGCTCTGCTATCTGGATCCAGCCCCGGTCGACCGATGGCACAACGGTAAAAAATCCGACCGTTGGCCGGTCGACTGGGCGATCGACCGACAGTAGAATTTTTCTGCTGATTTGGCCTAACAACTAATTTTTGGAATGGGTTATAAATACCCATCCCTTTGGTTGTTTTGATCAAGAATTTTAAGAGAAAATTTTCCTATCTTCTTAAGTACTTTTAGCAACAAGTTTTAAAAGAGTTTTTGGTTTAAAAAGGATTTATCTTTATTTGTTTTCAAGGGTTGAAAAAATCAAAGAAAAATAGAGTATTTGGGATATTGGTTTTGATCTTCATTTATATCCTATTCTAGTTGTTTTCCTAAGTATTTTTCTTTGTGTTTTAATTTCCAAACTCTTTGCTTTTCTCACACTTAAGCTATCTATCTATCCTATCTATTAGGATATTATTTTTGTAGGAAAATTGGTTTGTAGTTTATTGAAACGACCAAGTGTTGTAATCCTCTTTTCTTTTGTGATATCCCTCTTGTGTAGAGGTGATTGTGGAGGTTGTGTTTGGGTTTGTAGGTACCCCTCTATGTGTAGAGGTGATTGTGGTTAGGGTGTTGGCTAAGTGCCTTATCTATCTAAGTGTAGAGGTGATTGTTGTTTACCTAAGTGTCCATCCCTCTAAGTGTAGAGGTGATTGTTGTTGTGCCTTGCCTCTTGTGTAGAGGTTGTGTTTGATGGAGAGAGAAATTGTGTACTCCTAGTTGTATTTACGCAAATCCTCAGTGGAGGTTCCCTGTGTGGGAAGTCCTGTGTGGACGTATTAGTGAAAATCCTTCTGTGTGAAGGCGGGGACGTAGAGCGGGTGCTCGAACATCGAAACATATCTTTGTGTTTGCGATTGATCCACTATCTCTAACTCTCTCTCTCTCTTTTATACCTTGCATTGCATCATTGTTCTTATCATACATATATTCTTGGTATTGTTTGTGTGCCTCACTTATTTTAACCAAGAGAGCTTCATATAGCACCTCAACTCTTATTTAGAGGAATTTAGAGGCGATAGTCCAGAGCCCGTCATTGGAAATTCGGCTACACTCTTTGGTTATACTAAGTGTGTTGCAATTTGTTTTTAATTCCGCATCATTTGTCATTAGATTAGCCATACACCTATTCACCCCCCCTCTAGGTGTATTTCACCACTCTAGTAGGTGTAGTGTTAAACTTGACAGTGGAGGCGATGCTAGAGGTGTAATTTTGAACTTATCACTAGTCATCTCGACTTCGATACAAAGTTTGAGGAAAGTCATTATCATAGGTGTATTGTTGAACTTAACAATGAACTGGATGTTAGAAGTGTGATGTTAAACTTAGCATTACTCATCTCAGCTTCGATATGTAGGCCTGAGGAAAGTGACTGTCAGAGATTTATATTGAACTTGGCAGAAACGTGATCACTGTTACAGGTATAATATTAAACTTAACAGTAATTTATCAGAGTTGTAGTGTTAACATGACAATAAGAGTTGATTTGCGATATGAGCAATTTTGAGGACTTGCCATTCTATTGAGGAGAATTGACAAGCGAAATTTAGAATGTCAGAAGTGTAGTGTTAACTTGACAATTTTGAAGACTTATGACTCCATGTAAGGAAGCGACAAGTGGAAGTTCGTACTAGCTGGGAAGTATTGAAACTTTTCACTGTTAGGGTGTAGTGTTAACATAATAGTGATTGAGTTTATGGACCTACCACCTATGAGAGGGAATTGATAGGGGACTTTGGTGGAGAAATAGAATAAATTGTTAGAGGTAAAATATTAACTTGACGAACCCCACGAACCCCATTGGGGATTAAGGGAAATGACTTGTCAGAGGTTTACTGTTAACGTGACAAGTTTGTGCTTATTTTGCTGGAGAAATAGACACAAACATTTTTGTGGTCCTACCATTACGTGGGAGGGAATTGGTAAGGAATTTTAGAAGGAAAGACGGGACGAAGTCCCTTAGAATTTTTTATCAAACCCTCAGCTATCTACAGATTTGGTATGCCTTTACCAGCTACCGTTTGAGTTGGGCTAGCCATGCTATTTCTCTCGGCATGATGAGTTGTTGAAGACTTATGGTGGACTTAAAAGCCAACATTTTCCTCTATCCTTAACCTTCAGAGGCATCGGATTTTGATCGATAAACTAGAGAAGAGTAACAAGGTTAAAACTAAAGTTTTGCACTTTGTCTTTTCTTCAATGTTTACATCATGCATTATGATGTAATCAATGTTCGGTCGGTTCGACAATGATCGACCATAATGTAATCCATTGAAGAAAGAAGCTTTTCTTTGGCGCTCTTCCAAACAACTTGAATCTGACAGTTTTGATCAGAGGTGTAATGTTAACCTGATCGTGAGAAGAATCCTGTTAAGGATAGTACTTCTTTAAGAATCTACCTTTGATCGGCATCATGAGCACATCGCCATCTGGACTTATAAGGCGGTATGCTCCATTCGAGTAGACTGACTCTACTACAAATGATCCTTCCTATTTGAGCTGAAATTTCCCTTTGGTCTTATGCATCATCACCATTGGTCTTTGACAGCTAAGACAAGGTCACCTTCTTGAAAGTCCGCTCCTTGACTTTCTTGTTGAAGGCTCTGATAATTCGAGCTTGATAGAGCTCGATTTGCTGTTAAGCTTGCAGGCATTTATCATCCAAAGCTTCCAACTCATGGAATCGCAGTTGATACTTCTCCTCATTTGTCATCTACGTTGTCAAGACAATGCGCAGAGATGGCATCTAGATTTCTATTAGATTTCTAGTGGGAGTACAGCCTCACACCCGTATACCAAGAGAATGGTGTAGGTTTCGTTGGGGTTCTCATTATTATGCGATAAGCCCATAAGCACTCACCTAACTTATCATCCCAGTTGCGTTGGCTCTTTGAGATGAATTTCTTGAGAAGTTTCCTAATGGTATTGTTAAAAGCTTCTACAAGGCCGTTAGCGGCTGGATAGTATGTCCTTGAAGACACAGTCTGAATCCTGAGCTTGTTGCAGAATCTTTGGAAGGCTTGGCTGACAAACTAAGGCCATTATCATGGACAATCTGTCGTGGCATGCCAAAGTGGTAGACCATGTGATATTTAATGAACTTGATCACGTCAGATGTCTTTACCTCCCTCAAGGGAACAGCTTCAGCCGATTTGGAAAAGTGTGGCTAAGATAAATCGGTGTCCTTTAGATGAAGGTTGATAGATAGGACCAACCACATTCATTCCCCACATTTTGAATGGTCATGAAGAAGTTGTAGAGCAAAGATGTCCTGGTACCTGGTGAATGAAGTCACCATGGACCTGACAGGCGTGGCACCGCTTAGCGTAAGCTCTGGCGTCAGGGATCATTTTTGGCCAATAATATCTAAGCCTTCGGAGCTAATCTCCAAGTTTTGGACCAGGTTGGTGAGCTCCACACATACTATCATGAGCCTCTTTGAGTTCTTCCTGAGCCTCTTTATGTGACAAGCAGTGGAGGAAGATTCCATCATGCGTTTGATGATACAGTGTTCTTGTGATCGCATTGTAGTAGAATTTAGGGGCTTTCCTTTTATGGCAGCCATCTTTTTAGGGTCATCAGGAAAATGTCGTATAGTGCATAGTTGATATTTGGAATCGCTAATCCCTAAGCTCTGGACTTACTAAAGTCTCTAGAGTTTCTTTGACTTGAAGGTTCCCTGCTAGAATTTGATCATTTTTAGGGCGATTTTTGAACAGTATAAGTCATGACTATAGATGAGTACTTTCTCTGCCGCTCCGGCTGGAAGAGCAAAGGAGCAGCGAGAGATGTTAGTGCATCTGCATGCGCATTTTGCTGGTGAGGTACATGGTCAATGTAGAAGTTCTGAACCTCTCTGCCATGTGAATAGTTAGGTTGTGATAGGGTACCAAGTCTTCATGTCTGACTTTGTACTCCCAGCGAACCTGGTTAACGATGAGTTTTGAATCACCGTATGCTTCAAGCTTTTTAATGCCAATCTCATTGGGGTTTGGATCCCGATTAAAAGAGCATTGTATTTCACTACGTTGTTGGAACATGGCTCAGTTAATAAGAATGCATGAGGAAATACGTAGTTCTGTAGGGAGACAAGTACTACCCCCACTCCTGCTATGATAATTTCTCGAGGACCCGTTCTTGATGCGTCGTCGAAGAAGAGTTGCCACACCTGTCCTTCGAAAGACGTCTGGGTCAAGCGAACTTCAACGACCTCATCTGGGAAATCTTCATAAAGTTTGGTCACCCTTGGATCTGGATGCCAGCCAAAAAGTCTGCCACTGCCTGTCCCTTCACAGCTTTTTGTTACAGGAATTGCATCTCTTATTAGGAGAGCAACATGGCCCATTTTGCCAATCGACCATTCAGTGATGACGGTTTCATCATAAGCAATCTTAAAGGATTTGATTTTGATATGAAGTGTATGGTTTGGCCCACCAAGTAGTGTCGCGTCTTCTGGACGGCAAATACCAACGCCAAGCATTCTTTTTCGATCGAGTTGTATCGATGTTCTGCTCCAATCATAGTTCTACTCAGGTAGTATATTGCCTGCTTGTGTCCCTAATCTTTATTCTGAGCTAACAAAGCTCCTAGAGAATGATCCATAAACCGAATGTATATCAGGAAAGGTTTTTCCCACTCTGGAGCTGTAAGGACAGGTGGATGCATTAGGTACTGCTTGATTTCCTCGAATGTTTGTTGGCCCATCATCTCAGATGAATGAAAACACCCTTCTTCATCATTTGGTGAAGGGTTGGCATTGTCCTGATATAGGCCAGTCGCCCTTGCAATCCTCTAACTTCTCTAAGATTTCTTGGAGGTTGCATCTCCTAGACAACACAGACTTTTTCTGAGTCGACTTTGGATGTCACGACAAACCTGAGGAATTTATCACTTGCTACCCCAGGAAGGATTTGATGGGATTCATCTTCAATTGATGCACCCACATGATATCGGATATTGTCTTCAGATCTGCTATGTGATCACCTTTGGTACGGCTTTCACTGCAATATCGTTTACGTAGCATTCCACTGTTTTGCGTAAATACTCATGAAAAATTGCATTCCTAGCTCTCTGGCCCCGCATTCTTCAATCCGAGGGCATGATAGTATAGTATACACCCCTAATGGTGTCTTGAAAGATGTATGCTTCTCATCGTCAGGGTACATCTTATTTGATTGTATCCCGAGAATCTATCCATGTAAGACATTCGTTTGAACCCACACGTGTTGTCGATCATGACATTTATGATTGGAAGGGGGAACTCATCTTTAGGACACACTTCATTTAGATTAGAGAAATCAATGCAAACCCGGATCTTCCTATTCTTTGGTAATGGGGATAATATTGGCTACCCAATCAGGGTGTTGTTCTTCTCTGATAAAACTGGAGTATATAGCTTCTTGACTTCCGACTGGATTGCTTCTATTATCTCTGGGCGGAATCATCGTTGCTGATACTTGATGGGCTTCGCGTCCAGATTGATTTGAGATAATACATAGCCACTTGAGGGTCGAGCCTAAGTATATCCTCATAGTTCCAAGCGAAAATATCTATATACTCTCGCATAAGAGATATTAGATCTTCTTTCTCAGGGGGTGATAAGCTTTCGTTTATAAAGATGGGCTTGAGATTAGCCTCATCTCCCAAATTAATCTCGGTTACCTTATCCTCTGTGGGTGATTCGCGTTGTTCAAAGCAAATATCCCAGATAGTATTTAGGTGTTTGATCCAAGGATCTGTATCTGACAGGATCATT
>JAVJIF010021880.1:0-53416 GCA_038442645.1 Agave tequilana | reverse complement strand
CTCAAATATTGTATAAAGATGTGGAGCATACCGAGTACGAAGAAGACTTTGCAAGAGAAACCAAAATGACATAACCTATAGTTGTCTTTCCACCATTTATAAGCTTATCCATCCAACCTAAGTCAGACATAGCGGCATTTCTCCTCAGTTGTTAGTTCAAAATAACTAAAGAAATCCTCAAGTTGGTTTTCCCAATATTCATATTTGTAACGATCATAAGAACCCCAAAATATGGAACAGTTTATATATATCCCATTCAACTACCTTATCATCACCATCAGTACATATATCTACCACAAAAGCAAAATCCCATGAAGAAAATTTAGTGCATAAGCACAGAATTACCCCAAAGATCTCAATGATTCGAGTACGACTCAAGCCAGCTATAAAAGAGGCCTGAAGCACTGCGAGACTGCTTTAGGAAATTGTATTTGCCACCAACCAGATCTTGTAGAGGCTGAATCTGCTACACAATAGCTGCAAAAAAATTGGGTATCTACGGACTTGGCTACGAATCCAATGCTTTAAATGAAACTCGAATCTGGCTCTGAATAGGCCTAAAACGGACTCTGAAACGCCGTTGTGCTATTGCAAGAACAATGTGGCTCAGAAATGAGCTGATGACGTCAGTACAGCGCGTGTGATGTCAGTAACGGCGCGATGACGTCAGCTTAAGCTCGATGACGTCAGCAATGGCTCCGCGGCTTGGCTCGGGTGCGTGCAGTCTGAACCGATGACGTTAGCACATGAGCCACTAACTTCAGCAACGACTTGGCTAGTCGGGTCCTTTGCGGATTTGATAACTTAAATTCAATAATAAATTGTATTTGCGCTTGAGAGTTTAAAACCCACAACCCATTCACCCCTTTTCTTCAACCCATCACAACTAGGGTTCCTAAACCCTAGCGATAGCGATGGCGTAGCTCCGACGGCGGCGGTGGTGGATCTCTGGCGATGAGGTAACGGCGATGATGAAGAAGGTAGCGACTGAGGTAGTGTCGATGGTCGTCGATCGAAGACGAGGTCGGTGGCGAGCCTCGATGTTGCTGTCAAGAGTTGAAGACGACGGTGGTGAGGACAGGGGATGGAGTCGATGTCGAGGTTTGGGGAACTTGGGGATGACGCAGAGTCGAGGGCAAGGTCAGATCTGGTCAGCGAAGCCTCCAGTGAGGCTGTGCGGTGATGATGATGGTTGGAGACAAGCAGCGGTGAAGACGATGGCTTCGAGCTGTCAGCGGTGGCCTCTGCTGACGTCGGCGGCTTCGGCAAAATGAAGCAGTGATCATCATAGGTCGTCGCGACGAGGTTGGAACGACGAAGCTGTCGGATCTTGTCGAAGGCGACGTGTGAGATCTCGAAGGTGATGACGTCTGGGATCTTATCGAAGGTGATGACTGAGAGGAGAGGTGGTCGGCATCGTCGGCGAGGAGATATGAAGAGGTGGAGTTGGTGGGGGAGATGATGGCGACGGGGCAGTGTTGACGATGGGGCAAGAAGATGAACAGTACCAGCGGGTTTTTTTTATTTTTTTATTTTTTCTTTTTTTATTTCTTTTCTCCTGTTTTCTCTCTTTTTTGGGGAACTAGAAAAGCGAAAGACAAAGGAAGGGATTTCAAGTTTTGTGGAAGTGGAGGCTAGGGTTTTTTTTGAAGAAAAGAGCAGGATTTTAGTTTTTATACCAATTTAATGCAGAACTAATATGGAAGAATAGTGAAATAAAGATACATTTTGATAATTAGATAAAGATTAATTCGGGCCTCGGCACCCAGGTGATCTCTCACCCACTCTCGCACATCAGCATGCAAAAAGATTCAAATTGATTAGCAAATCACCATGCTAAACAAAGAGGATTTAGATTTTTCAATATTTCTACCTAATCCACTACAACTCTCGGCCTTATATAGGCCCACACTCTAAAACTTTCCTTATCACAATCGATGTGAGACTAAAATAAAAGTTAAAAAAATAACACAAATAAAAAACTACATAAAGAAACCTAGCTATACTGATCCCCATCACAATTCCACATTACCAACTTTAATGACTGCATAACAAAAAAAAGCTTGCCCCTAATCATAATCAACACAAACAAACAAGAAACACGTTAACTTGTGGCTCAACCCCCATCTTTTTCTTTTTCTTTTTTCTCTGTATTTGACATTTTCAAATTGATTTAGATCAAGACCAACAAATTGGCTTGAGCACGAAAATTGCATCCAATAATATAGACTACCTTGTTATTTTCCCTTCATAAATACCTAGTGTTGCCTCTCAAGATGGGTTCTGTATCTAGTCCTTTTTGGATCTTTCCCTGTACTCAGAAGGAAACCGCCAACTTAAGCACACACCATCAATTGTAAACAGAGATTAAAAAAAGTTTAGACTGAGGATGAAAATGACCACGAATTTATTTTGCACCATTGCAGATTGCAATACAGAATTACAAATAAGGAAAAGTTTTAACTGTGAGGACAAATTGAACAAGTAATAGGGCTACTACTGACGCGAACAGTGTCGTAATGAGGTTGGTTCAAATTGAGAAAGATTGCTCAAGATTATTTGTTACATAATTAAAATCAAGTTGGATTTTAGGCTCAGTATTAAACAAACAGAACTCAAGGTAAATCATGCAATACTCTTTTAAGCTTTAGTTAGGCAACAAAAATAAAAAATCCAAAAAAAATTCACGGAGTATAGTTCACCAATCATAATCGAGAAAATGAAGGAAAAATGTAATTTTCAATGTTCAACTTCAGTACAAAGCCCAAACTGTTTTCATAAAGATGATACTAAAATAATCCAAAATCAAGATTAACCATAGCTTCTTCATATAGATAAACATGAAAAATGTGCAAGTCTAATCTTGTTTTGACATATAAACAAGTTCAAAAAACCTTAGCTCAAGCTACTTCCTGAACGCGCCTGGAGAAGCGAGAAACCCAATCTGAGATCAAGCTAAACCAGAAAGGATGAAAAAAAATAGGATGAAAGAAGACCCAACTTTGAAAAGTGAAGGTCAACTCTCATTACACCCTTTTAACATAGACAATTTTAAAATGCTACACATGGACCCGACGTCTGAGAAAAACAATTATTTTAAAAAAGGTACATATTCATCCAACTATTTGAGACCCTCTTATTTGGGTGAATGTTTAAAAAAGAAATTAGACAAAGTGTTCTTTTCTTTACACTCAACATGAGGGTCTGGAGCCAACAGGAAACTTGAACCGCAACCAAGAAGAAGGAAAATGGAAAAAAAAAAAAGTAAACAAATTCGTGTTTGTAAACCTTATGAGGGTCAAGCACATATAGGATGCCCCAAGACAACCATAACCCATAGAGTTGAAAGAAGAGAAGTAGTTCCCATTTCTAAACTTACAAGGATCAAGCACATGTATGATGCTCCAAGACCACCATGGAATCATAACCCATGAGTTATTTCTTTGAAAAATGAGTTAAAAGTCAGAAACAAGAGAAGGATGTCATTATTCTGATTTATATGCTGCCAAACTCATTAATCCCTTGGAAATGTAAACCCATCACTTTGAAGTCCACTTGATTGCTGGAGAAAGAAGCAGCAGTAGTAAAGATGATCCAAAAACTAATTAGGCCCAAATGCTCTATTTTATCTGGAATTTGTTCTGGGAAAGCTCATGCTTCTACACTACAGTGCAAGCAAGACTCAATTAAAGAAGAGTCTTGACCATCTGATAGCAGGCAGTAGAGATGGAGCTTGGCCAGACGAGTCTTCCACTCAAGTCAGGAAAATCTACTTTTGTACAAACTAGAAACTCCTATCTGCTAACTCCTGGAGTGTCGCTCAGTAGAGAAGGATGAAGATGATCTTCTCAATGTGCTATGATTAGATCATTTTGGTTGGCTCAGGGAACTTCTTTAATCCTTCCCACAGATGAGCCAGATTCACTGGTGCTTCATCTGGGCAACGAGCATACAATCAGGCTTAACAGTTCACAGTTGAGGTAGACAACAATTAAGTTGATGTATACATTTCACAACTCTTGTTTTTCTTCTCACTGGTTAGGAATCATTCAAGCAGCTAGATTATCGTTAAGTAGCAAGAGCACTTTGCCTAAGTCATCATCATCAACTTCTTCAACCAACCATTTTCTCATTAAATGAGGTTGTCCGTGGAGGTACATGACTTTATGCAAATAAATATGGCTACATGAGGAAACTGTTAGAAAGTTGCCTTCTTTTCAAGAGGAGATGATGGTCCAAGAAAGATGCGATCGAGTTGGAGAAGATGATTTAGCTTGAAGAAGAAGAAGCAAACCAAACAGGTGTGGATTAGTCAACTTATAAAGTTTATAAGTCGACTACTGCACAAGAGTCGACTAGGGCAGATACAATAATAGAAATAGAGAGGAAACAGTATACAGCAGTCGACTATATAGTTTATAAGTCGACTAATGATAGGGATTAGTTAACTAATCATCAAGATAAGTCGACTAATCGAGGCGTTTCGTAAAGCAAAAGTAGTTCTCTTTTCAGGCTCTGGTTTTCTTTTCTGGTGGAGTACAAAAAAATTCAGTTTCTATTCAATGAAAGTTTGTTTCTAAAGATTAAAGAGTCTAAAATTCTTCTAGATCAAGGAGATCAACTTGTAATAGAATTGATCAAGATTTTTCAAGCATGCAATGGCCAAGATCATCTCATAGTCCAAATAGGAGTTGTATTGTAAAATTCTATAAATAAAAGTTGTAACCCAGCATTGTAATTATCTTGAACATATAAAGAAGACGCAGAAAAAAGTGAACACCAAGGAAGCCAATAAAGAGGGGAGCAATGTGAAGGTGCATAGAGATAAGATAATACTCTTATAATCTAGGTCTAGATTAAGAATGAAAGTGAATATATTCTTGTTGCATCAAGAGAAAAGTTAGATCTCTTTGTATAAATTTTATTAATAAAACTCTCTCAAGTTCTCTCCAACGTAGGCCAAGTTTGGGCCGAACTACGTTAAATCCTCTGTTATTTCTTATTACTCTTTTGTCTAAGTATTACTAGTTTGCTTTACAACAGTTTTCCTTTTGCAAATATTATCATATTGTCAAGTTTCGCAAACGTTGATCCCGTGAGCAACAATTGGTATCATAGCGCCGATTTGTTACAACAATTGATATCAAAATATATCAATTTTCGCAGCAATTGGTATCAGAACTAAAGGCTGACGAAAGGCGATATGTCGAAGATAGAAAATTCTATGAAAAAAATTCGAGATCGAGAAGTTCAATGGCAAAGTAAACTTCAATTTATGAAAAAAGAGAGTGAAGGCGTTGCTGGTACAACAGGGTCTTCACAAGACCTTGCAAGGTAAGTCATCAAAATCTACAGGTACGTCAGATGAGAATTGAGAGGAGATGGATCTAAAGATGGTAAGCACGATCCAACTATGTCTCGCAGATAAGGTGATGTACAACATGGTGGATGAAGAAACGGCTACAGCACGAATGAAGGGGTAGCAATGTTGAAGCATTTAAACTTCTTCAATAAGGTCAGCTTCTAGCTGCTGATGTCAAGATCGACGAGGAGAACAAGGCGTACACTTCTCAGTTCGCTTTCACAGTCATATGATCACAGCGTCACCACCATACTCTACGGTAAAGAAATCTCATCTTGGAGGAGATCATGTCAACTCTCTATCTATTGAGATTAGGAAAAGACTAAATCAAGAGGAGCAGACAGGATCGGGTTTTCGTGATCACGGAAGGAAAGGAAGAGAAGGAAAGGAAGTTACGGGCTCGTCAAAAGCGTCACTTTTGTCACAGGGAAAGGTCATTGAAAGAATAACTGCAAGCATCGGCAAGAGTGGTTGAAAAAGAAAGGACAAGCTGTGGAGGCAGACGTAGCAAACAGCGTAAAAGACACTAAAGTATTAACGGCTTCTTATGTTGAAGACAACACTTCTCAAGGTAAAGGTTGGTATTTGATTCGGGTAGTACGGTTCATGTATGTTTCCAAAAAGAGCCGTTCAACTCCTTGGTTGAAAAGGAGGAAGGGACTGTCAAAATGGTGAAAAGCTCGGCTTGCGAGGTCATTGGCACTGGGACAGTCAAGGTTACAGAAAGAGAAGAGACGGTGTGCTCTAGAGGCGGTCCAGTATGTCCCAGAGGCACAGTACAATCTAATATCCATATTGGTGCTCGATGAAGAAGAATGTCAGATCCAAATACAATAAGGCGTAGTCACAGTTAGCCAAGGAGACAGGGTAATCCTGAAATGAGAGAAATGTGGAGTTATACAATCTGAAGGAAGAAAACTCAGTTCGAGGTGGAGTTTTAGGGATAAGCTTGGAAGGAAGCTCATCGCGAGATGAAGCTTCAAGGAAGACAGCAACGGATCGCGAACCGAGTCAAACTATTGCGGAACAGAGAGTGCATTCGGATAAGGCCCGAGATAGCCCATGACATGGCTATGAAACAGCCAAAGGCCCAGGGAGAGGTACAAGAGTTAAAGGCTTCACGGAACGTTGCAACTAAGGAAAGAATCAATGTAGTAATTCAAAATCTTAAGGTGTTTTATTAAAGGCTTGAAAAGTAATCAAGGTGAAGATTGTTAGAATTTTGCCTCGTTTTCAAGAGGAGATGATGGTCCAAGATGATCCAATCGAGTTGGAGAAGATGATGCTTGAAGCACAAGAAGCAAGCTAAGCATGTGCGGATTAGTCGACTTATAAAGTTTATAAGTCAACTAATTCACAAGACCAGTGACTAGTAGCCGACTAGGGCAGATACAGAAATAAAAACAAAGAGAAAGCATTATATAGTAGTCGACTATATAGTTTATAAGTCGACTAATGGCAGACTAATCATCAGGATAAGTCGACTAATCGAGGTGTTTCCTTAAGCAGGATAGTTTCCTTTTCAGGCTCTGATTTTCTTTTCTGGTAGAGTACGAATAGAATTAAGTTTCTATTCAATGAAAATTTGTATCTAAAGATTAAAGGGTCAAAAATTCTTCTAGATCAAGATTTAACTTCTAATAGAAATGATCAAAATTCTTCAAGTATCCAATGGCCAAGATCATCTCATACTCTAAATAGGAGTTGTATTGTAAAATCCTATAAATAAAAGTTATAACCCAGCATTGTAATTGTCTTGAACATATAGAGAAGCACAGAAAAAGATGGAGAACACCAAGAAGCCATAAAAAGAAGAGCAAGGTGAAGATGCATAAAGATAAGGTAATATACTTGTAATCTAAGTTTAAATTAAGGAGAACGGTGAATACTCTCGTTGCATCAAAAAGAAGGTTAGATCTCTTTATATCAATTTTTTAAAGCTCTCTCAAGTTCTTTCCTCATGGACGTAGGTCAAATTTGGGTTGAACCACGTTAAATCATCATGTTATTTTTCTTATTGCTCTTTTATTTAAGTATTGCTAGTTTGCTTTACAATAGTTTTCCTTTTGCAACTATCATCATATTGCCAAGTTTCGTAAACGTCGATCCCGAGAGTAACAAATGGTATCATAACGCCGATTTATTACAACAATTGGTATCATATCAATTTCACAACAAAAAGATCAACAAATTACTCGAAAAGTACTTTATGCAAATAATTGTGGCTACACGACAAAAGATCCACAAATTACTCGAAATGTTTTGGAACCGACTATCAACCAAGTCTGAACTCTGGAAGGTTGATGACAAAATCCAGTATAGGCAAAAAAAAAAGAGAGAGGCATGACACAAAATCTAGAAAACCAGACAAGTAGAGATATTTACCTTACCGGTGATGCAATTTATTTTTAGGGAGCAGCAATGTAACAAGTAGACCCCAATTATGAAGAAAGAAGAGGTTTTCAGAGAGAGCTTTTACTTTTGAAGAGCAATATAAGCCAAAGATCAATTCACGAATACTTCGTAAACTACAAAGAGATTCAAAATTCAAGAGGATACAATTTTGGGGGCAGGGAGTTTGGTCGTGCGAATACGCATGAGAGAGGTTGAAACAGAACTTTGGGGAGCTTGAAAAGACATCTGTGGGGCAGTCATTCTGATGTGAAACATATCCGTGGGCGGAAACAACTGATAAAATAACTCAAAAAAATGTTTCACTAACAAGAAAGACTATTGGTAGAAAAATATTTAAATCATTTAATATATTTATGCTTCTAAACATGCAAATACTATATTCATATCAAAGCAAGAAGATTAATTAATGTTATATGCTATGCAGATAATCAGATTCAACTATTAAGAAAGAAGTTAATGAAACTATAAGGCAATCAGATTCACACACAAGTTTTAAATGGACAGTAGGTCAATATTGATAACAAACAACAAACTGGAGATGTAATATCAAACTTGTAAATAAATATTCGTGTATTGGGATCATGGTTCAAAGTCGCGGTCTCGGCCGCCGACTCGGCAGTCACTGAGACGAATCGGTCTCGGGCGATACGCCAAAACGCTACATAGAAAGCTCAAAAAACTCTAAAAAATCACGATAAATCTTAAAAAAATGTAGACATCATTCATATATCACATGTCCAAAATATATCACCTAGCACACTAAGCATAAAGTGAAAGCATAAATACACGCGTCGTCAGTAGAAGCATATCAAAATACATGCACAATATAGTAAATTGCACAAAGTACATTCATAAATACATACTAATGTTATTTCCACATTGAATTGTAATGAGACACAAAATCATAATCATCTTCTCTGCGGTAAGTAGATAAACCAGTACCAGTGCTCGTAAGTCTTTGAAGTTGTGGTTGTAGTCATAAACATGTCACACTATAATGTTAGCCGGATGTTAAACTCAACATTTACATATGACCTTTAAAACTATAAGTTCCTCCATTAGCACTATTATTACCCCCATTATTGTCATTGTCGTCGTAGCCATCACTGTCATCATTATCATCACCATCTTCATCATCATCACTACTAAAACTAGATAAAACTCTCACATCTTCACCACCATCATCTGCTTCTCTTATACCTCTACTTTCATCACTACGATGAATACCTTTGTTGAAGAGGAAAAACTTCGAAATGATTTTTTCAACTTTATTTAATATTTCTGATAAGAACATGCTTTTAATTGCTTTCTGTTTTGGTAGGAACATGTAAGGATCAATTCCTTTAAAATTAGAGAGATCTTTTTAAAATTACTTAAATCAAACTATAAATCTCAATCTCTCATATCAATACTTAAATCAAACAAAATTATATCATATCTAATTAAATTTAAAAAATTAGATCTATTTAAAAAATAGATCTATAAATTAAATTAAAAATCAGATCTATAAATTTTAAATCTATATCTTTAAATTAAATTAAATTTTAAACCTACATCTATATCTTTAAATTAAACTAAATTTTAAACTAAACTAAATTAAATATCGACTTTATATCATATCTCCTTAATACGTACTTTATATTATATCTACTTTATATTAAACTAAATATCTACTAAATATGTACTTTATATTACATTATAATATTAAACTAAAATAAATATCTAATTTATATATATTAAATATATAAAGGGGAGATTAAAAAAGAGATAAAAAGAGGGCCAGAGGGGGAGAGATCGAGAAAGGGAGAGAGAGATATCGAGAGACAAAGGGAGGGAGATACAGAAGGGGAGGGAGATCAAAGGGGGAGAGGGAGAGATCGGGAGTAGGGAAAGGGGGATGGGGAGGGGAAAGAGACAGAGAGAGACGGGAGATGAAGAGGGGGAGAGAGAGCGGGTGAAAGAGGGAGGGGGAGAGAGAAACAGAGGAAGGAGAGAAAAAGACAGAGAGACAGAAGATGGAGAGGGAGAGAGCGGATGAGAAAGAGAGGGGGAGAGAAACAGAAGAGGGAAAGAGAAACAAAAAGGGAAAGAGAAACAGAGAGACAGAGAGAGCGGGAGGAACATCACCTGGGGCTTGGGAGAAGCGGTCGGCGGCGATCAGGCGACGGCAGAGTTCATATCGGAGCGGCGGTGATCAGGCGGCGGCGATCTCCAGATCTGAGCAAGAGAGAGGTAAGTTTCTTTTTTCTTTCCCCTTTTTTTCTTTATACCCGTTCATCTCGGGTGAACAAACGTTTCGAGCCGACTCAGCCGAGAATCGAAATCAACTTAGCCAAGTCAATCTGATTCGGCCGTCGGTCAACTCTGAGTTGAGTCGACCGACTCGTGACCCAAACTCGTCTCGGAGCGGGCCGAGATGGATATGACTCAGTCGAGTCGTCTCCAACTCGGCCGAGTCTTTGAACCGTGATTAGGATTGTACCTCAGCCTATTTTATTTCATTTACCTTACTTTAAATTTATGTGAGTATATAGCTTTGTTTGTCATGAATGCAACACTTCGAGAATCGTGTGATTTGAACTCCGAATGAGTTATGACCCGAACAACAAAGCTTGCTGGTGCAAAATCTTGCTAGCGCAAATCTGATTGTCAACCTGACTGGAAATCAACAGTGGAGGTCCAGCGTTAGGCCCGGTTAGTGGGCGTTGCCTGGACACAAGCAGAGGTGCTCAAGCTTCAGCAGTAAAGAGGACATAGCGTGAAGGAGAGCCAATGATCTCTTAAGGATGTGGTTGCATGAAAGAGTCGTCGACAATCAGTTAGAACACGGCAATATTTTTTAGAGAGGAGAAAGAAATTTGTTTGTGCGTAGATAAAGAGGGAAAAAGAATTATGGTAACCAATAAATCAATTAAGACATCCCACCACTAATCGGGTTTAATAGGGCAATCCACCACTATTAGAAAGAAGATTTATGATCCATAGCAAACTCACAAAGAATAACAAATTTCCATTGAATATTTCTTTAAAAAAGTGAATACATAAGGAGCTTTATATAGCCAAGCAAAATAGCATTCTCCTAGTTACAATCAAGTAGAAATTAAAATCATAAAAGAAATCAAAAACCTAAAAGAAACTAAAATTAGAAGAAATAAAAACTATTAATCCTAATACTGCTAGAATTATTGGATCCACATTCAGTTGACACGTCTTCTCCAACGATGATAAATACTCCATGTCCTTGGTGTCTTGATGTCCGCATCTTACTCCCCAGGTTGGAGAGAACTCGACTCCGTCAAGTCAGCAATAGAAGTGGTCTCATCTTGCTCCAAACGTGTTAGGATAAATTTGTTGTAGTGCACTTTGCTCTTTCCATGAGTCATCAGATGGTGCTATTCCTTTCCATCAATCTACTAGTCGTGATAACTTCATCATCAAAAATTTTATCAATCTGATCCATTGTATTGGGTAAAATATTTGAAAGTGGTGAAAAGAAAGGTCTCTCAGAAATAGCACAGAGGAGGGCTCATCATCCAATGGGTTGTTAGGGTTAAAATCAATACCCTTATAATCCACTAAATCTTCAATATTGAATGTTGAACTGATACCAAAATCTTGAGGAAGATCAATAATATAAGCATTATCATTTATCTTCTTTAAAACTTAAAAGATCAGTACTGCAAGCATGCAAAACAATATTACCAATATTAAAAGTTTTAAATCATTTCATATTGTCAATTCATAACTTGTAGTTGGTGTTGCTTTATACCATCTTATTATTGACTTCTTTAAGTAATTTGTGCACGTAGAGTGATGCAAATAGTGATGCAGACTCATAAGGAATCTTACCTAGACTTCAATTTGTGTTGCAGACTCATTGATGACTTCAGTTTGACAATCGGTTTGGGGTTGAAAAACGGTGGAAAACTTAGACTTAGTACCTAACATGTGCCACAAGATTCTCCAAAAATAGAGATGAAACTCGACAAGGATAAGACTCAGTTGTTGAACTCCTATGACCGTAGAGTTAATCCAGGACACCTTGATCGGGTGGAGATGGGGTACAACCTCTAATTCAAGATTTTTAATCACCTTGGATGATAGTGTGTTGATACAACTTTCACTATTCACAATCACCTAACAATTCTTATCTCTAATTTTGGAGAACGTGTTGAAGGTTGCAATTTTTTTCCAATATCTTTTTCAATTGGTTGTAAGGGGACACGCTTGACGACGGACAAGTGGGTCGACGGTGTTGACCTAATGCAGTTGAGACCAACATCGTCTGCTATGATCTCTTTATCATTATCAGAATCTACTTCTCCTGATTTGAATGTGAATTTATCTGAACTAGACTAAATAGTCTGTGGGGTGTCACATATCGATGGTAGTTTGTTCAAAAAATCTTCCGGGATGATGTCACTAATCCCCTTAGTCACAAGAGTGACTTTAAGAGGGACAATGCTACAATGAGAACTCTGTTAACAATGATAATTTTAACAGGACTGATGCAGTCAACAGCCATATGCCCATACCCTTAACATATATTGCATTTAGCAACACTGTCAATCTTGGGAATTTTCTTTTTGGAACCTTTTTTATGTTATCTATTTTGACGCTCGTCTTTAACATCATTCATAAGTGAGGAGTTCTGGGCACTAGACTTGTGGGGTTGGGTAGTGCTACCGGACTCTTCAACCACTTCTCTACCTGTGGGGGTCAAACGGGAAGCAACCATGTCCAGTCTTTGATTCCAAGTACTCATAGTTTGGATAAGGTTATCAAGCGTAGCCGATATGGTAGCAAACATTGCGGCAAGTTGAGCCTTTGTGATCAGATCCATCGGGGTGATGGGGATTGACTAGACTCTCCTAAAGGTAAGGTCATAATGAGAAGACACAACTTTAAACTAAATATTTTTTTTATAATTTTAATTCTAAATGCAAAAAAGCAATAAAAATTCTAGCAATTGCCTAAATGATGCAAATCCTACCCTAATTCTGCTCTGATACCAAACCGATGTAAAATGTGTACTTGGGCGAAGCAATTGATAAAATAACTCAAAAAAACCTTTCACCAACAATAACTCAAAGAAACGTTTCACCAACAAGAAGATCATTAATAGAAGAATACTTAAAGAAGTTAATATCAGCTTTATGTTTCTAAATATGTAAGTACTACATCCATATCAAAGGAAGAAGACTAATTAATATTATATGCTATGCACGTAATCAGATTCGATTATCAAGAGAGAAGCTAATGGACCTACAAGGCAATTCAGATTCACCCACTCATAAGTTTTAAGTGGACAGTAGATCAATATTGATAACAAGCTGGAGATGTAATATCAAACTTGTAAATAAATATTCATAGATTGGAATTGTACCTCAAATAACATGTTTGATTTCAATTGCCTTGCTCTTAAATTTTTTGAGTATATAGCTCTGTTTGTCACGAATGCAACACTTCAAGAATCGTGCAATTTGGACTCCAGATGAGTGAGTTATTATCGAACAACGAAGCTTGCTAGTGCAGAATTTTGCTCGCCCGAATATGATTGTCGGCCTAACTGGAAGTCAGCAATGAAGGTCTAGGGTTGGGCCTGGTTGATGGGCGCTGCCTGGACACAGGCAGGATGCTCGGGCTTCAACAGTGAAGAGGATATAGCGTGGAAGAGAGGCGGGGATCTCTTGAGGTTGTGATTGCACGAAAGAAAGTTGTCGACAATCAGTTAGATCTCGACAAATACTTTTAAGAGAGGAGAAAGAAATTTGTTTATGGAGAGATAGAGGGGAAGAGAATTATAGTAATCGATAAATCAATTTGCGCATCACACTACTAATTAGGATTTCATTGGCCATCCAATCCCTATTAGAAAGAGGATTCATAATCCATAGCAAACTCATAAAGAAAATAAAAAAATCATTGATTATTTCTGAAAAATGGATACATGCGGGGCTTTATATAAACAAGCAAAATAGTACACTCCTAGTTACAATCGAAGTAGAAATTAAAATCCTAAAAGAAATAAAAAACCTAAAAGAAATCAAAATTAAAAAAAAAAACTATTGATCCTAATACTATTAGAACTACTGGATTCACATTAAGTTGACACGTCTTCTCCGACAATGATAGATGCTCCATATCTTTGGTGTCTTGATGTCCGCATCACATTCATTCCCGACTATGAAGCATAGACACTCCTATTGTGAAGTTGTGTCGTGTCTGGCACACCACCCCAGACATATTGGGTACCACGCTTCTTGTCTTATCATTGTTGTTTTGCATGTAACAAATTAGAATTTTTTTTCCATTCCAACGTGTCATATCGTGTGCTAATTGGCATGTTTGTTTGTGCTTCTTTGGTTCCGAAGCATCTAATTTAGTATTAGTTTTAACTTAATCGCATGTCGTAATGTGAGAATCACATAAAAAGGAAGCAAGAGGAACCAGAAAACATAATAAAGATTATTACGAAGCCAACTGACTATAGGTTCTCACAAGTTCTCATACTATGAGAGGTAGACAAGGCACCTTCCACACAGAGCAGCTTCTCCATTTCAAGCGTGCGCAACCTTATTAGGTGGCCTAGGTCAATCAGGGCCTAGGCAGCCAACCTGGCTCAAAACAAACACCAGGTGGGTGCTCAGCACAAATATATCAGGAGAGAGATACTTAAGAAATTATAGATATAATCAATCAACACCAACTAGATTAGCTTGAATAACAAAGCCTCCTCATCTGAGTTGGTTTTTCCTTTCTCCTACCATCTTTCTTGTTTTTACTTCAGCTGATCAAAGGGCCCAACTGAATCCCAAGCCTACAGGGTCCAAACCCAGGGGCACTTTAAGGTTTGGCCCAAATCCTCATTCAGCCAGATGGTCCAGGAAATTATCATCCATATTTGTAAAGTCCCAAATATATCATTTAAATTTGGGAATTTTCCACCCCTTGAGAGAAGATCCCCATGTCAGAACCCCCCTGGTGCTTTTTGATGTATTAAAAACCCCCCAAATAAGAAACTTTGTCCACTGAGCTCTTTGCCTCTGTATTTCATAGTCACCTGAGTAGTATATTGAGGTTAAGTGTTCAGAATGCCCCTATGAAGTGAGTCAGAACATGTTGATGCAAGCCATGTAAGGCGCATTGAATTTGTCTGACGTGCGAAAAAAGTTTAACAATTTTTGAAACTATCCACCTGTAGCATAAAATTTGCGCACCTGGCGTAGAAAAAAGTGCAACCTCAAAAACTGTGTACCTGTAGCTTGAACATGTCCACGTGTAGCTGTATTATCAGATTTTCTTTAAATAAATTCTTGAATAATGTGACATTTAAAAGATTTAAAATTTTAATAGCATTTAATACTGGTACTACTGGTCTTAGATGTTTAATATACTTATTTTATAAGAAATTACCTATTTTTTCTTATATAATATTTAATTAGCAAAATTAAAATAAGAAATTTTTTATTCAGTTTATTTATAAACACATTAGGCTTTTTTTAATCTTAAGCTATTGTTTTTCTTATAAATTTAAATTTCTGAATTCTTTTATTACAACAATGTTCCCAACAAGTGTTCTCACTAATTTGAAAATAATAAATATATTGAACAAAAATATGGATAATTTTATATGAAATGTAGACATACTAAATAAAAAATGGACATTTTTATAAAAAAATAAAACTAAAATTATAAAAAAAATACAACAAAAATTGTCTACTTTTTTTACCCAGTTTTATACTTAGGCTTAATCTGCCCATCTATAGGTCAACTTGCCTACATTATTGTCGGTTTGTCATATATAGATCAATTTGTCCACTTGTTACTGAATTTATCCAACACAATTTAGTTGTCCACTTGTATCTGAAGTTGTCCACATATTTTTAGTATGTCCACCTATAGATCAAATTGACCACTTGTTACTGATATTGTCAATCTCAATTAAGTTGTTCACTTGTATCAGAAATTGTTCGTTTTATTGTAAGTTTATAAAAAGTGGACAATTTTAGTTTTATTTTTTGTATAAAATTCTCCACTTTTATTTAGTATGTCTACATTTTATATAAAATTGTTCACCTTTTAGTTAAATATATTTATTATTCTCAAATTAGTGAAAACACTTCTTGAGAACACTTTTGTGATAAAAGAATTCTGAAAATTAAATTTAGAAAAGAAAACAATACAAGAAAAAAAACTGAATAGAAAATTTTCTTATATTTATTTTGCTAATTAAATATTATACAAGATAAAAAATAAACAATTTCTTGTAAATAAGCATATTAAATATCTAAAACTAGTAATACAAGCATTGAATGCTATTAAAACCTAAAATATCACGATCACATTATTCAAGACCTTATTTTAAAAAATCCTATAACACGGCTGCAAGTGAACAAATTCGAGCTACAAGTAGACAGTTTATGAGCTTTCACTTTTTTCTGCACCAGGTGGACAAATTCGATGCTACATGTGAGCAATTTTAGAAAATGTCTATCTTTTTCTGCACGTTAGACGCAATTAATGCGCCTCACATTGCTTGTGTGAGCAGGTTCTGACCCATTTTAAAGGGGCAGTACAAAGATTACAAAAATACTTTGTATCTCGTATTACCCTTTTGTGGGGACAATGGGGTAAGCACATGAATTCCTGGGTCAAAGGGGTTTTGATACATGAAAAGGCCCCAGGTGGTTTTTGACAAGTGGATAATTTCGCGGGAGGGTCTAAATAAGTTTCCCTTTAAATTTTGTGCAAAAACCTTCAGATATGGAGTGCACACTGAGAAGACTACATGAATCAATTGTCAACTTCATGTCAATCCTTTGTTTGACGCTAAACCCCTGATCAGAAAAGATACCTAGAAGACATAATAAACCTACAAAGAATCTAGTACACGAGTTAGCTAATAAGAACACCCCACCTTCATTAAATGATTTTAGAGATTTTCTAGCAGGGACACTTGAAAGTGAGTAGTGTAACCGCATCAGACACAACACCTAGATAACCCTTGCCTAACACATTTTGGAAACTCCATGTCATTGTGAGATTTTAATTAAAAAAATCAAAAAGAAAAGAAAAAGTGTTGCAACAATGTCGGCTTCCCAATAGAAATAGTAAATATCGAACATTCTAGAGCCATATGTTGTTTAAACAAACATAAAAAGGAAGCCTTCAATGTAAGCAGGTAACTTATTAACTAAACTTGAACCCTTGGCGAACATGTGAAGGGCTTTATAGGTTCAGTAAGGTATCATATTTAGATTTTCAAAAAAAATTCCTATTTAATGTAGGTACTTGATTAGAAGCCCTAAAATTAAAATGTAGCTTAAAATTTTGGCATCGATAGAGATATTGGCCAATGGTTTTTAGAATCAATATTGACAATGTTGGCCAGTAAATATAGGCCTTGTTGACAACAACAGCGTCAATATCAGAAGATATTATAGGATTAATATAATATGGGTACCTCATATGTACAAGCTTTAGTGAGTATGCGCACGTCAAATGGACAGAGCATCTCACGAGTGTTTTGTGCGATAGAAAGGACCTTAAAAGTAACTTTAGGTGAAGTATTGTTTTCGTCAATGACAGCAATAAACAACCTTTTAACTCTTTGGCCTCAACTTAGGACCTACATCAATTCTGTTCTTCAATGCAGACTACAAAAACAATAGTAAATGTGTGATGTAATACAGGATCGCAATCACCTTCGAATATAAATAAAAAGAAAACTAGGGTTTTACAAGAATAAAATGAAAAGAGAGAATAGGGTTGGAGAAATAACCAGATAACTTTGGGCTTCGCACCCCTTACGCGGGCTTCACACCCCTTGCACACGGGCTTCGCACCCAAAACTCAAGAGCACTCTCAAGAGAATTTTAGCTGAAAAAAATTTTTATTTAATCATTATCTACTTATTCATTGAGTTGAGCCTCTTTATATAGGCTCTTACAAAGTGAACTTCTCAGATATAACCGATGTGGTACTAAAAGAAAGAAACAAAACACATCTCAAAATAAACTAAGGCATGGAAAGGTAACTGACAACTGGCGTGATGTCCTCATCAATTCCCCCGGGGTGGGAGAAACCCGACCCTGCCGAGTGAGGACTTTCTCATGAAGCATATGAATCGGGCCAAAGTGGTGGTCGTGGCAGCATCACCGGTACGCCGTGTTGATACCATGGTGGCGGAGGTGGAGCTGGTCTCCGTGACGGGTCGGCTGTGAAAGATGGCAGCTCGATCAAGATATAGAGAGTATACCAAGGCGCATCATCCCTGCTGAAGACGGAACTAATATCAGGATCCCATGGGCTATCCAACTCGTAAGCAATGGAAGAAATCCTCTTCAGAGCCCTATCGAAATCTTTAGGCCAAGCGTGCAACTTCCTCACAACCTCAGAGCGACTCATAACCATCACCTTATTATCAACCGCAAATTCCTGCAAAGTACTATATGGATACGCAGCAAATTTGTGAGTACATTGTAAATTGCTATCAGTCTAGTGATATCATCAATATATGCAACAGGAAAATGCAATGTAGTAGGCTCAACTATCTCATTAACGTCATCACTGGTACTATTAGACATGTGAATTTCATCAATAACCAGTGTGTCGGCACCAGCTGCTGTGTCTATACTAACAGTCTTGGGAGGAACACAGACTTCCTCAATAACCTTCGAAACATCAACTTCATCACTAGACACAATTCTAACATGTTGACTCTCTGAAGGACACTGATAATCATAATGTCCATATCCCTCACATTTATAACACTTAGCCTTAGCATTGACTAGCGTTTTGAAAGTCAAGTCCAACCTTAATGCAACATCAAAGGCTTCTTCAATAGTGTCTAAGTCATAGGGGCCAGTAATCATAGCACGTTTTATTTTAGGTCGTAAACCCCGAACAAACCTAGTTAGGTCTCAGAAGGGTGCTCTCTCACTTCACTACGATGGGTTAAATCCTTAAATATGGCAATGTAATCATGAACGGACATATGACCCTGATGGAGGTCATGTAGCTGGTCTACGTAGGGGTCCTTATATTGTTGACTAGTCATAATGGCTCAAGTAAACAAGCAGATGCAGTGAAGAACCCTAGAGTCAAGTAAACTAAATGTATGCACTAAACGAACAAAACACCTTAAAGTTCAAGTTCTAAATGTAAAGAAAAATGCATTCCTATAATGATGAAAAGTGATAAATGCTGATGCAACCACTAGATCGAAGCAAATAACATTTCAACTAACAAATTATAGCAATCCATATAGTAGTTGCAAGTAATCTAACAGTTAACAATTCAGGTCAAGTTAGGATATCACCTCGAGAATAGAACAAATCGGACTCTAATTGGGGCAGAAACAAGCCCTGGACTGTGGTGCGCTGATCTGCTGAGCTAAATCTGGCAAACGACCGAAGCTTGAACTAGAATATGAAGACTGTAGGTATGTAGTGTTGCTCTCCATGAATCCGCTGCTTCAAAAACGGCTCAAATCGAGCTTGAAACGAGCTCAGAATGGACGAATGTTGGGGCTTTTGGGGACATGAACAGTAACCTGGAGGTTACTGTTTGCGTGAACAGTAACAGGGCAAATATTGTTCACAATGAACAATAACGGTCGATTACTGTTCACAGTGAACAGTAAAGTTTTTTTTTGTTCTGTTTTTTTTGTTCTGTTTTTCTATTTTTTTGTTTTCTGTTTTTTTCCGTTTTCTTTTTTTCTGTTTTTTTCTTCTTTTTTGTGCAAAGTAGATCTAAATCTAGATCTAGATCTAACAATAATCGAATTTTTTTTGTAAAGAAGATCTAGATCTAGAGATCCAGATCTAGATTTAGGATTTGGGGACGAGAAGAAATTCGAAGTGGATTGGGACCAAAACTCTGATACCAAATTGATGTAATACAGGATCGCAATCACCTTCGAATATAAATAAAAAGAAAACTAAGGTTTTACAAGAAATAAAATGAAAAGAGAGAATAGGGTTGGAGAAATAACCAGATAACTTTGGGCTTTGCACCCCTTACGCGGGCTTCACACCCCTTACACCACGGGCTTCGCACCCAAAACTCAAGAGCACTCTCAAGAGAATTTTAACTGAAAAAAATTTTATTTAATCATTATCTACTTATTCATTGAGTTGAGCCTCTTTATATAGGCTCTTACAAAGTAAACTTCTCAGATATAATCGATGTGGTACTAAAAGAAAGAAACAAAACACATCTCAAAATAAACTAAGGCATGGAAAGGTAACTGACAACTGGCGTGATGTCCTCATCAATGTGTCCTACATTTCCTCCGAACTTTGTCCTGCCTAAATAACCAACCGTATAATGACATCCTTTTTTATTAGAAGGAAAGACCACTCATGCCAAAGTTTTAGGGTTTAAACGAAGTGGAACAGAAGTACAAAATCACCTCAGAAAAAGATTATATATGTTGTCTTTCACAGTTTTAAAATAGCAATTCAAAAATCATACAAGTTTACCCCCATTATACAGAACATTTAGAGAACTGTACATTTGGCTTCAAGACATTGTCCAAATCCAATGGCTTTTAATGAGATTTATGCGGTAAATTATGTTGTCCGTCAAAGAAGTCTTACAGAACTGGTAATGTTGAGCAATACAATTGCATGACACAGTGAGATAAATAAAATGTCAGATGAGACCTTTTTTCTTTTTGTTTTTAATCAGCGTGTCACTGTTGAAGCAGCCTTATTTCAAGTTAGCAAACATATTTCGGGACTATACAACACTAAATAATAAACTGCTATGTGCTCTCTGCCATTAAAAACATACTTGAACTTCCAGACATCATGCACCCACAAAGGACATATATAAACCTTAAAATGGACATACCATCCTTCTCCCACAGTTTCCAGATTTGTCGTTTTCCTACTTATTTATGCTTTGCAGTTTGTTCAGGAAAAACTCCTTAACAGGGAAAAAGAAAAAGGTACTCAGATGATAAGATAATTACAAACACATCCAAATAGCCTCTTTACTTCCTATTAATTGTCTAGCCAATGACCTTAACCTGAAACTCAATTTGTAGTCTAAAAAGGAAATTGAAATGATAATGTAAGTTCTTCCTATCTAATAAAATATTGCAGAATAAGCAAAATAAGCATCATAATGATGAAACATTCTTCAACTGAAACGATTGAAGGGCCTTGCAAATAATTCTTAGAAGTTCAAACAAACTGAAAACAAACCTTGCATATAGGTCGTTGAGGATCCCTCAAATTAACAAGCAAATTGTCACTTTTCAAGTCGAAGTGTACAATATTCCTTCCATGCAAGTATTCCATACCAAAAGCAACATCCATGGCTATTAAAAGACGTTTACGCCGGTCAAATGTCCTGTAAAAAACTAGAATTATATTAACATGTTACTAGGCAAAAGTCAAATTCACATGGTAAATTACTAGCATGGTCCAGTTAAATTTATTTTGCAGAACGTATGTTACGTGAGACGAAAATTTTCATACTTGTCATTCCTTTGCAAAGCAGTTCGAAGAGAACCATTAACCATGTATTCAGTTACTGTTGCAACAGAACCCCCAGGGCCATCCAAAACAAGACCATAAAATGCCACAACATTTGGATGGTGCAAGTCAGCAAGTTTGCAAGCCTCATTCCAGAAGTCCGCCCTCTGAAGACGTGTCAACATGAAATTAAGATACAAGTCACACACAAAGAAAAATGCACAAATACATCCTTCGCATTTAGAATACCATGCGTTCTTGCTCTGAAAGCTTCCCAGAAAAGCACCTATCATTGATTCTCTTTATTGCAACATCAGATCCTCTCCACTTCCCATGATACACAGTTCCAAAGGTTCCAGAACCCAATTCTCGCAATTCCTCAAGATCACTGTTCTTTATTATCTACAAATGAAGCATAAACAAGATAACAAATTAGCATATAAGAGATATAACACTTTAGCGAAGCATAAGAAAGTCATCTTGAACCTGCAACCGTCCAATGTCATCCGTTATGTGAAGACCAACTTTGGGCTTATTGTCCTGAATGGTAAAAAAAAAGTTCATTATATACAACAGCCTCAAAATATAGAATAAAGGAATGGACATATCCTTCTCACCTCTATTTTTGTATCAGGGGAAGCCAATGACCTCTGCATCTCCGTGTTACCCTCAGAGATCTCTCTTTTGTCCTTAAATTCAGTGTTAACACCCTTTTCGTCATGAGCAAAGAAAACAGGAGCAGAAGGTAAAGGTGAATTAAGAACTGAAGATGCCACACCCTCTGCAACAGCCTGCAAATCTTGCTTGATTTGTTCATCCCCCGAGCCTAACAGAAAAGAAATTTTTCATAAAAAGTATCCACATGCTCAAATTAAATGAAAGTATACATTTCATTAAAATAAGATTAAAGAGATGAAAAGGAACCTTTTACGGGTGGAGAACGGTCTTGATGCAAGTCTTTGTTTGGTGAGTCCAGAGAGTGGTTTAGTCCACCTTCCTCGAGCATTGCAATTATATCTGATTCAGTGCTATTTCCTAAATGGATCTGGACGCCAGAATCCTTCGGAACAATCGACTCTTTGCTTCCCACCCTGGTAGGTCTTGGAGGCAGTGGAGGTGCACCCCCTAAAATTTTCCTAGGATCCTGGTTGCAGAAAAGCGACTCTGTAGGAGATGGTTCTTGAATCGTCTCCACCAGCCCAGTTGGACTGGTAGTAGCATTTGATAGCCCAAATGGAAGATTGCCACTCTGAGGGACAGCAACGTGATCAAACATATCTTTGGAGTGTAACTGAGAGGACTCCTCCCTCAACTCCACCCCAATAGGAGCCATATTAACTACTCTATCAGTAAAAGCAGGATCTATACCCGAAGTATATGTGGGCATCGCAAGCAAACCTTCACTAGGAATTGGAGGTTCACCTCTTACACCTAGATGGTGGGGGAATGGACCCTGATTCCCTGCCATGGTAAATCCCTGGCTTGGATCCACTGCCATATAGTTGTGCATGCGATTAAGCTCAGCAGTAGTTGGTGGCAGTTGCTCATTTGGCTTGAGATAGTTTCTCTCTTGAACAACTCCAGCATTAGCAAGTGGCCTACCAGCCAACATCACATTTCCTCCGGCTTGTGGCATATAACTATAAATACTATCCACAATGAGAGGCGAACTATCTGGCATGACAGCCGCATTCCCCTGTCCACTAAATCCAGCATTCGGGCTCAAATGTAGTCCCTTCATCATCTCATTGATAGGCCTAGCATACTCATTACTAACCGGTGATCCCTCGGCATTCCTAACCGAACCTACATCATTTCCAACGGGCCTCACAATGGCGTCTGGCTTAATATGATAGTGAGGTGACACCACATTCTGCTGCCATTGCTGCTGATGTCGTTGCATTTGAGGCTCCTGCTGCCGAGACTGCAGAAAGTTCCCCGAGAACAAGCCATAAGGAGATTGCGAGTCCGGTGGCAAACCATCGAATCCGGAGGAAGGAAAACCCTAGCATGATCCACATTCTCCATCTTCTGGACAAAGGGCCTCTCTGCTTCATACTGCGCAGCATCCGAAACCTGTGGGAACCCATAAGCCCCTAATTGACTCTCTACCCTGGGTTCAACCACGTTGTTTGACCTCATTGCATCCTCGGACAGCTGACTGTAAAACACCGGGTTCAGCGCCGTCGGTGACCTATTCCCAAGATGGTTCGGCACCAGCGTGTCCGAATGAGCATGCGGCAGCATTTTCTGGCACATGTGGCAATCATCCAACCTCACTCCCTGCCCTTGATTCGCCACCGGGATCGAATTCAAGCTATAACCTTCAACATTCTGCTGATACACTGGCGGCAATGGCGGCAGCTGAGACAGAGGCTGCGTTGTTCTATTGCTGCTAACCTGCACGGCAGCTGGCGGGGCTGCCATGGCTGCCGCGTTAACATGAACCGGCAAAGGAGCGAAATTTACAGCAGGGTTGTTTAAGTACTGCATTTGATTATGGTCCAAATAACCCTGACCAGCAAAATTCGAGCTCGCCCCCGAATTTAGGGTTCGTGGAGAAACAACATTACCTTCGCTGAACCCATCTGCGGCCTCATTCCCGCTGTTTGACGACCCCCCGCTCATCCCGCTGTCCTTCCTCTTCAAGGTCCCGACGCTGCCGCTGCCGCCGCCGCCATTCACCGCCTCGTAGTACCTCTGCCCAGTATCACTCATATCGCCCACTCCGCCATCCGCCGAAGAATGCTCCGACGGCGAGAACATAAAAGCCCGAATCTTTGCCGACCCATCGGCTGCCGACTCGGCGATCTTCTCGTACTCGTCCATCATGTTCTCGAGATCCTCCGGGCACGAGACCGAGATCAGGGCGTCGAGATCTTCGTTGGGTAGCTGGTACTTGAAGGAGACGGGACCGACGCCGCCGTTGACCTCGGCCATCTTGGCCATGAGGTCACCGAAGGGGACGTCCTTGGGGACGGAGATGATGCGGGTGTGTCCGCCGACGTAGCGGAGGGCGCCGTCACTGGGGCGGGGGAGGATCTTGCCGCCGAAGCTGCAGAGGAGTTTCACCTTCCTCGGCGACGGCGGGGGCGGCGTCTGCGGGGCCCGCTGCTGCTGCTGCTGGGCTCGGAACTGAGGGCTGATGTTCAAGGGCCTGAGGTCTTTCTGCTGCTCCAAAGCCATGGCCTTTTTCGTATTTAATTGATTTAAGTAATTTATTTACAGCAGAAATTTTAGGGTTTTGCTGAATCGCTTGCTGAAGACAGGAGGGGGAGAGGGGATATCGATGACCTCTTTGCTCCCGTATTTAGCCGGATTGGGAATTTTCCTGCACTGCGACCTGAAATAGTGACCAGAGTTTGGAACCAGGGAGGTTATGGGCGCTGGAACTACGTGGGGCCCAGTGAGATTTACTTAGGGTTCAAGGAACGGGGGAAACGGGAAGCGGTGGGAGAAGTCGGGGAAAGGGCACGTGGAATGGGACGGGGAGATGGGGATACAGGTGCCTCCGTCTAGATTTGTGGTGGACGGAGTGTGTGTGCTGCTCCTTCGGAACAGTTTACTGTCAGATGATGAGCATGCTGAGTCAGGCGGCGGGATCCGGTTGGGTGTTTGGATTTAATTGGGGGAGCAGGATAGGTGTTTGTGTAATGTGATCGCTGCTGTCTTAAAGGCACCGAGCCCGGGATTGGGATTAGAGGTTGATTAGTTTAGCGATTTAATTAACTTTCTAAACTTAGATTAGATGAAGTGGACCGCATTGTGTGAGACGGAGAAGGCAAACTTTAGTTCAATTTTGGTCTGCTGGTCAAATAGAGTGGGGACAATGACAGGGACGTGCACGTGGCAACAGTTTCTTTTTGGACCCAGGCCTGACCAAGTCATCACTTGAGCTTTTGATTTAGAACCAAAAGGAGGCCCAAATATTGCCTCATGGGCCTCTATTCAGGCCAGTCAAGAAATGAATTCTAAGTGTCTTTTACCACGTTCTCGGCTTCACTTTCTGACTATCAGAATCAGGCCCAATAAATAACATGATATTGGGCAACATGAAGGCGTTCTTTTGTTTCGCCATAAAAGTCGTAAAGTCTGTAATTCTTAAACGACTTACAACCCAATTACCACTACGGCGTTTGTTTGGACCGTAATTCGTAAAAGACTTACGCAACTCAATTACCACTCACTTGCAACCCAATTATCACTCACTTACAGTCCAGTTACAGTTAATTTTGTGGTCATGCAAATTTGTATTATTCTTTTATTTTAATATTAAATTTTTTTAATATTTAATATTTTTAATATTTATTTACAATTTTAAAACTTTTTAAATCACCAAATAGTTAATTTTGTGATCAACGTTTTCACTTACTACTTACACATTACGACAACCAAACACAGTAAAACACAATACACTTTTCCACTTGCAACTTTATATTACCAACCAAACACCGTAAAACTTACATGCGTGTAACTCGTTTACAACTGTAAAAGACTTTACTAATTATGACTTACGAATTACGGCCAATTACGATAGCTAAACAGACCGAAGCTGGCCACATGTAGAGAAATTATGGATTTCAAGTTTGTACCTGTTGCATGCCCCTAAAATTAGAAAATTCCCTTAATTATTTAGAATTTGTATGCCAAAGAAAATTACCTCTGACCATTAGATATCCAACTGATATCAGAATTTAATGGTTTTCCTTCCAAATTCCAAAATCAGTTGATCAACCCACCAAAAGAGAGCCAGTAAGTTTGACTTTAGCGGCAATTTCAATCTGATTAGAAAGCAACCTAAATTTAGTGGGTTTAAGGGACTGTTTGGATTCAAGAAAGTGGGCGGAAGTGAAAACTGTACTTGGACATATTGATGGGTGGGGCACGCGTGTGGCAGAGTGATTGACCCATTTAACAAGTGGATCGAGTTTGAACCAGTAAATACTCGGGTTGGTTCAAATCCGACCCAACAAGAAGGTGACCCGACCAAACCCAATTGCCATTGACATCTACTCAACTTCGAGGCCCATCATCACTTGAGAATTCATAGCTAAGTTACCAAACTTCCCCTAAAAATAGAGGACCAACCTCTAAATGCGACGAGTGTGTGATCGATCATTGTAAGTTTGGATCGTGAGCGTGCGAAGCTAGCCTAACATTAATAAGTGTTTTGGTAGTCAGCTGGCCACATTGTCCAGCGAACAAGTGAGGCCGAATGTGATAGAGATGGTTCAAATGATGGAGTACTTTGTGCTGCTCACCGAATTGTGGTTTTATGTAAGACTCATCTTTGTCCAGCGAACCATGTGTTTGTATCTGATACGTGTCCGATATTTGATATGATACTCGTAGAGTATTTCTATATTAAAAACTTTTAGAACTTAGTGTCTCGACTCAAATAATTTGAATGATTAAAGAAGAATTTATTTGAGTGATTAGAGAAGTATATGACAAGAGGCAAAGATGAATTTAGTTTTATATAGAATAGAAGAAAAGATGGTTAAATATTCAAATACGATTATGTATAAAATTTTAATGAAAAAATTTCTTTTAAAATGTTAGAGAGAGAATGATGATGACCCTGACAATGTAATCAGATCATTAAGTACAAATTTCTGAAAACTGTGTTCGTATTGAAAAGATGTCCATAAAGATAGATTGCTGGTTAAAATCAGAGACAAGACTCCAAAAATTTGAAGCTATTTGAACTGCTCAAGTTCGTTCTTCAAGAATATAAGAATTTTCATCCAGTGCTAATAGTTTTCTATTAGTTATTTCATTAAATTCTAAAAGATACTTTCAGATAACACTTCCTTCTTACACCTGACCCCGGTTTCAGAACCGGTGATTCCCGATTCCTCTACATAAGGATCCATAACCGGTCGGTTCCAGTTCTGGTCCATTTTTTTTCCACATGTTTTGATTCTCGAACCGTTTCTACTTCGTCGAATACTAAGTTTTACATATAAGAAAATTAACAAAAAAAATTAAAAATTAAAAACGGGTTTGAATTTAATCCTTACCATAATTAAGTTGCCTACTTATCATCTTGGGGTTTAGAAGAATCAAAGCACGTGTTGTTGTCTTACTCCAATTCTCGTACCTTGCTTCAATCGCTTTCTTCCGTTCCAGTAATCATCATTTTCATAAACTCTTTATTTTCTTCCCGCACGATTTCTTGTTATCTTAACGCTGCTTTTGTCCTATCACCAAGACATGCTTGAGCCTCCCCTGATTCGAGGGACATACTCAAACGAATTTGATATAAAATGTTTTTTTCGCACTGAATGCTTGCAACACAGCTACTGTTGATACCAGCGTTGCTAAGATTTGTTTAGTAATAATTACCGCGATTGGGAATTGTACTGAATGCTACTCCACCATTGCAGGATTGAAATTTTCATATCTTAAAAATCTTCACCGAAATCAAATAAAGTAGTTAGATAACTATCAAACTCGAAGTTCGAGCTTGATTAAGATCCTCATGATTTTTTGGTTTGTAATAATAGTTATTGCCCGCTGCTAATTTAAAATTATCCTTAATTTGACTACTAGTTTGATCTTGACGGGGGATACTAATACTTGAAATATAAATTCTACTGTATTTATCATATAAGGCATACATTTTTTTTAGATATATTAAATATAGCATAAACATCTATATCCAAATTTAGAATTTCATAATAAGCCTTCAAATAATCATGTAAGCTGTCCATTTTACAACATAGATCAAAAACACATGTAAATAAATAAATCGATGAAATTATTATAAAATATTCTAGCCATTTTTTTTCATTGCTTGAATATATGCTAATAAATTCACATTATTTTCATTTTCTTCCATCACACCATAAGTATTAATACACTCAATTGAAAATAAATGTATTTTAGGATAATATACACTAGATAAGGTGTATCATTAAAAAAATTTAAGATATTTAAAATACTTTTGCATGCATCCCATTGATGAGGATAAATTAATTTCACTAATATTGTTAGTAATAAAGTCACATAATAATTTTTTATAGCATTACTATCATTAAATAATTCATAAGTTGAATTCTAATAGATTGGAATATCCCGCAAAAATTATTTGGGCCGCATACCTTTCGATTTACAATATTTACCCAATCTTTCATTATTCGTGAATGTGTCCATAAATAGTAAAGTGCGTGTCTAATAGATTTAATATAATTTTCTAGTATTTTAAATCACATTGCACTCATAAATTTAAAACATAGCAAATACACTTTTGATAAAAAAAAAATTTACCCAAAATGTAGGTTTACAAACTTTTTCTAATTCATGAATAAATGCAGTATTAGTAGATGCATTATCAAAATCTCTTGCAAAAATTTTATTAATCAAATCATATTCTTTCACAACTACTTTTATCAATCTATAAATATTAGAAGGAGTATGTTTTTCATCAAACACTCTAAATGCAAATATTCCTTTTTTGTAAGTTCCATTCATGGTCAACTCAATGACAGATGATCCTCCTGTAAGAATGTTGTTACCAATGATCACTCTATATATCGTTACATATAAATACACGATCATCAAAATTGATAAAAAAATCATGTTATTTTTTTTATAAATCTTATGAACTGTGCGTGTAAGAGTGGTCCTAGGTACTCTACTTACTTGAGGATTTAATGCATTTTAACAATAATTTATAAAACCTAATTTTTCACGAAACTAAATGACAAGTGTCCAATAGAAACCATTTGTGCTAATTCATCTTTATTTTAAAATCAGAGAATTAAAATAATTGAGGAGGGTTATTGGTAGCGTACCTTAATATTTGAGTTTGTATTTTTTTGAGACCGGCTTGATAAGGATGCGCCCACTCCAAATGCTTACGATATGTCCAGTAGCTATCGAAAGTGAACCATTTATAAGTTTTTGGATAATACTTATAATTTACACTAACAATTATGGCTGTATCATTCTTGATTTTAGTAAAATGATGCACGAAAAGATCATAGCTTAATTTTTGGTTAGCGATATCTGAAAGTACACCTAGAGGGGGGGTGAATAGGTGTAAGGCTAATCTAATGACAAATAATGCGGAAATTAAAAACTAAGCTCTCTTGGTTAACACAAGTATGACGCACAAACAAACCAAGCATTTATATGATATGAACAATATGAATAAATGTACAATATAAGAGAGAGAGCTAGAGAAAGTGGTCAAACACAAACACAAGGATATGTTTCGAGGTTCGAGCACACAGCTCTACGTCCCCGCCTTCATACAGAAGGATTTCCACTAACTCGTCTACACAGGACTTCCCACACAGGGAACCTCCACTGAGGATTTAGGTAAATACAACCGGGAGTACACAACTCCTCTCTTAACAAATACAACCTCTACACTTAGAAGTAAGGCGCTAAGCCAACACATTATCAACCTCACAAATGAGGGATAGGCACAAAGTCAACACCAACAACAATCACCTCACACTTGAGGGATTCCAACTCAATCTCCACCTCTCACTAGAGGGATACAAACACCAATTCCACAATCACCTCTCACTAGAAGGATATCAATACTATCACCTCTCACTAGAGGGATATCACAAAGAATGGAAGGTAATAACACTTGGTGGTCTCTCTCAACCACAAACCAATTCTTTCTCACAAAACAATGATCCTATATATAGGATAGATAGATAAGCTCAAGTGTGAGAAATAAAGAGCTTGAAAATCAAAAGCACAAAGAAAAACTCTTAAGAAAACTTCTAGAATATAATGGAAATGAAGATCAAAAATCAATCCCAAAGACTTCTCCTTTTCTTGATTTTTCCAACCCTTTAAAACAAATAAAGATAAAATCTTTAAACCCAAAACTCTTTTAAAAACTTGCATTAAAACACTTGTAAATGTGAGAAATTTTGCTCTTGAAATTCTTGTTGAAAACCAACTCAAATATAGGGTATTTATAACCCCCAAAGGAATCTGCCCGTTGGCAGCTGGAAATGGCAGATTTGCCCTTCCGGTCGACCGTCCGGTCGACCGGCCTAACGGTCAGATTTCTGACCGTTGAGCCTCCGGCCGACCAGCCCGATCGACCGAGACTGGCTACAGAGAGCAGAGCTCTCTGCCGGTCGACCGGTCTGATCGATTGGGGCCATTTACAGAGAGCAAAGCTCTCTGGACGGTCGACCGCCCGATCGACCGGCCCACCAGCCCTGGCTGTGTGCACGTCCTGTGCACGTCGGTCGACTGGTCCGGTCGACCGACTTCTGCTCTGGTCGACCGGCCCGGTCGACCGACTTCTGCTCTGGTCGACCGGCCCGGTCGACCGGCAGACAGCTAGTCCAGCCTAATATAGGATTTAAAAACTTGATGTTTTATCTTCTATTAAATCTCATAAAGTCACATAAATTTCACAAAAATCAGTTCTTATTATATCTTTGAAATACAAATATGTGTGACAAAATTCAACACATATTTTAAACAATTTGAATCTTTTTGTGAGATAGAAAATTGCCTTAAACCAAAATCCGTATTTTTCGAAACTAGGATTTTTGAAATGGAAATCCTATTTTCTCAAAACACATGTAAATACAAAAACATGATATTAAAACAACTTTTAAGCATATTGTATATGGATAGAATCCAATATACATGTAAAAATATTATATCTATGTTTTTGACATTAAATCTAAAAATAAGTTTTGTTTAAATACAAAACTCCAAACACATGAATAGGCTTATCAAAATAAGTTTTTCTAAGTATATGAAGCATAGATGTATATAGATCAAATGTAATATACATTAAATCATCTAAACTTGTTTTGATTCTATTTATTCATGAAAATCAAGATCGGTTAAACCGAAAAACTAAAACATGAAACTTGTGTGTGTATTGTGAACTTGAGCATATCATACTATCTAATCTTTACAATGAGATCTAAACAAACTATACTAAAACAAACCGATGTCTTCTTATAGAATGTCGTCTCCAAGTCGACTCGATCCAAACGTGATCCACCGAGCTTGACTCCAACCGAGTGCTAGATGTGAACATGACGCTCGAGCTCTTGAATCACCATGTGAAAGCTCCAAAATACCTTTGTTGAAGCTAATCAACTACTAATATCATGATCAAATATCTGAAACTAAATATCACAAGATTATTAGTAAACTATAACTACATGAGTTAATCATCATCAAAACTAGAGTGAAGGGCCTTTGGGCCAACAATCTCCCCCTTTTTGATGATGACAAAACTCATGGAGTTATATCTGCATGGATTAAAGTTAAGCTTCATAGAAGTTCCCCTTAACTCATGCATAGCAATAAACAATAAAGATATGCAATGAATGCTCAATATAGATATGCATAAATATGCATTAAATAAGGAAATGAAACAAACATGATCTTTTATACCAATGAAATAAACATGCTTTTGATATCAATTTTAAAATAAACATGTTCTTAAAAACAATGTTGCTCTTAATACCAACAAAAACTCTTGATACCAATTTTAAAATAAAAATGTTCTTAAAATAATGTTGCTCTTGATATCAATAAAAACTCTTGATACCAACAAAACAATAAAAGATGCTCTGATACCAATACCAACAAAAGATGCCTTTGATACCAATGGTAAAGGATAACAAATTTAAACAAACATGCATATAAACAAACATGCATATGTAAAACTCCAAAATATCTCTCCCCCTTTTTGTCAATTCATCAACAAAGGAGCACAAACAATAAAGGGCATAAACAATATTTTTCTCCCTTTTTGCATAAATCAAAACAATAAAGGTATATATGCTATATATATTCATGAAGAGGAGAGACGTGAAGTTAACTCCCCCTGCATATATGCATTTATATGAAAAGAGATGACTAAACCCTAGCCATATAAAGCATAATATGCAATGTATAAAAGGAGATGTGAAGCTCCCTCTACACACGTGTACTACATATCAAAGAAAGGTCAATCACTAGAATATGACATACACTCAACATGAATCTATATATAGAGAAGATGTTAAGCTTCCCTTGCATATAAACAATATAAGTCAAAACATTATGATACCAATTGAAAGATATATCAATTTAGTACGAAGGTATACATCGAAACATCATGATACCAATTTATGATACCAATTGAAAATAAACAAAACATTTTGAAGAAAACAACAAAAATTTTGATATCATTTGAAAGATATAAACATATAGGTAATCTTGATACCAACTGTAAAAATTAGTACCAATTGAAAATACTTTACACTTTTGATACCAATTGAAAAATATAAACCAATCTTTTTGGTTACACACTAAAATCATTTTGCAATAGAGATACCAAATATAGAATAATATCAATTTAATATTCTTAATACCAATATTGAAAATGAAACATATACCAATTAAAAATAATTTTCATTAGGAGCATAGGAAACCAAATGAAAACTAAGATATCATTTTTCAACATAAAGAGCGGGAATAAGATACCAATTGAAAACAAAACCGATTGAAAGGTAAAACATGAATTTTCTCCCCCTTTATGAAATACTAATGAAAACGATGCATAAGCTTGTATAAGATACCAATTTAAAAATAATTGTCATTAAAAGCTAAATGAAGCTTAGAATAACAAAATTTGTGCTTAAAGATATAAAGATATAGTAAGCACAATCAAAACACATATATATATGTATGAAAAGTTAAATACCAATCGAAATTGACACTATTTGAAGTTGAAGCATACATATATAGAAACAAATATGATTATACAGAATAAATATCAATTGTGATACTAATTGAAAACACAATGAGAATCAACTGTATAACTCATACTCCCTACCACCCATTTCATGCACATGTTTAAATAGATTTTCAATAATGCTTACAAGGTATGGTCGCCCAACCAACCGCCCATTGCGATGGAAGGGGTTTTCAAGAATAAGTTTGAAAATAGTTTTGCATATTTGAAAACTCTACCAAAATGAAGAATACGAACTAGTTTTATGATAAAATTATAAACTAGCACGAAATCCTTCAAGTAAGGAATAAAACAAAATATATTCCATGAAATATGAAAATCACATAATCAACACTCAAAATCTATATAGCACAATAATACTTATGAAAACAAAGTCATGAGAAAACATCAAGTAAAGTGAGTGTAAGAATCATGTAATTACAAAATCATGGGAATAAGTGATAAGACTCAATGTGAAATTCCTTTATAAACGAAAACACGAAAATCATTAAAATTTAATTTTCAATAATACAACTTCAAGGCATATGTATGCTTTGTACAAACTAGAGTATACATACATATCCAAATACATGAACGAGTCCACAAAAATATATGCATGAAGGCAAGTGGCTCAAGAATGTATATGTATAACTATTAATTTAGACAAAATAGACATATACATGAAGCTAATCACAAACATGAAAAACATGCACAAAAATAGGAAATACAAGTCAAAATGTATGAATCATCAAACTAGGCTATACTAGTACATCTAATAAGTACAAATGAGCAATCAAGCACAAACATATAATAATCAATTTGTTGCTCACTAGTTGTACAAGTATATGCTCAAGTTTTAATGAAAATTAATATCTAAACATGTAATTAAATCATGAAGCATAAGATAAAACATAAACCAATATGATCATTATGTAAATACACATGTATTAGAACTAGGACATACACAATAGTTAAACTAAAGTGAGTACACAAAAATAATAGTCCAGATAAATATGGGTGTATCTCAAATACTATACATGTATGTCACAAATCTAACTATCATGACATTTAACATAATAATAATAAAACATCAAAACATGCTATAAATCAATGACATGAAAAGCATGCAAACATAAATGAGGAGTAAGAGATCGTTACCAAAACTAAGAGGGCAAATTTCTATGTCTCCAAACCATGGTGGTTCTCCCACCAAACTCCCTTAGAAAGTGATGCATATAAAATAGTCACTTTTAAGCTCGGAACGCATCCATCTCAGGGCACAATCACTCTTACGTCATGTGAGAGCCCACACCTGAAATCACCTAGAGGGGGGGTGAATAGGTGATGGCTATATGATAATGGCAATTTTGCGGAATTTAAAAATTAACTCTAAACAATTAGCACAATGCAATATTCTAGCAAGTAATAGACAATATAAAAGTGCAAGAAGTAAAGAGATAGAGTTTAGAAGAATTGAGCAATCGCAAACACGCCGATATGTTTCCGAGGTTCGAGCCACGCTCTACGTCCCCGCCTTCACACTTGAAGGATTTCCACTATTGAGGATCCCACCGGATCAACAATACAAGGACAACACTTGTCCGTCTCTCGTGATGACACTTCACCACCTTGAGCACACTAGCTCGCCTTGAGGCCGATGCCTCTACAACTTCACTCAATTACAAAGGAAGTGATCACACTTGATCACTTTTACAAAAGCTCACTAAGCACAATCCTAGAACCAAATAGTAGAGTAAGAGTATGGGATTGTGTAGTGCAAAACTAGAGAGAAGTAGAGGAATAGGCTTCAAGTAAGGTGTATGGAATTTAGGCTTTGGAGAGAAAAGTCTTTTCTAAATTGACACTTTGGAAATCTTAAAATCTCTTTTGATAGCTCTAGAAAATGTTGTAAAAATCTTAGTCATATCATATGAGGTGACTACCTATTTATAGGGGTCAAAAATACCTCAAGAGATTCGTTGGAAACAAATCCCAAAAGAAAAAAACTGGTCAGAAAAATAGCTGTTGGATCTGTCAGAACTTTTGACAGAGGCCGGTCGACCGGGTCGGTCGACCGCCAACGGTCAAAAATCCGACCGTTGGGGCTGATCGGTCGACCGGGTCGGTCGACTGATTTTTCCAGAGAGCAAAGGGTTTGGATCGGTCGACTGCCGGTCGACTGATATGCACATGCACAGTTGTGCATGTCGGTCGACCGGGTCGGTCGACCGGTCACTGTGAGTTCTGAAAAACAGAACTTCCAGAACCAGGACATTTTGGGTTTTTTGGATTTGGGTCTTAGGTTAAATATTTTGGACTTGTAAAAACATAGAGTATGAGCATGTGTCATACTACTATCATGGTAAAATAGTTTGATAAAAATTCTTTTTGATATAAACTTGGTTTTCCTTAAAATGTTTTTAAAAAAACTATAGTCTTTCTAAAATCGTATTTCCAAAATATGTTCATATAAAAACTAAGTTGGAAATAGATTTAGAAAGTCTTTTTGAAGCCATAAACCACTCTAGAAAATGTGTGTGTGTGATATCCCATAACTCTACTTCTACTATTTAGTTTTGACAAAATATCTAAAATGAAAATAAACAGAATACAAATCTTGGATTCTTTAGCAAAGTCTTGACTTGTTCTTGATCTTTTCTTCAACGTATATTCCCGAAGCTTTCTATGTGCTTTAGCTTGGGAATGCAAATCTTGGGCGAACTCCAATGTGTGAGTCTTTTAGTAGAGTCGTCAAAACCTGTTTCTTGAACCTGAAATTCTTTTAAACAAGAATATTAAATACATAACTAAATACGTTTTGCTTATCATCAAAATAACCGGGATAATGGCCTTTGGGCCAACAATCTCCCCCTTTTTGATGATGGCAAAACATATGTAGTTATCACAAGATATTTTGGGTAGAGTCTTCAAATGAAGCTCCCCCTCAACACAAGCATATATAAAAATCATATATCCATGCCAACAAAAGATATCAAATACTCATGTCATATCATAGATAAAGGAAATGATTCTCATACATGACATAAATACATAAAACAAAAGGTACATGTCCACAACATGACAAAAGGTACATGTCCACAACACAAAAAAATAAACGATGTCCAACACAACAAAATAACAAAGTGTCACAAAATATCTCTCTCTCCTAACTCTCCCTCCAAATAACTCTCCCCCTTTTTGACATCATCAACAAAGGGGAGGTCACTCATCAGCATCACCACCATCACCACCATCGTCAGCATCCTCATCATCGTCACCCTCCTCCTCGTCGTCATCAGAGCCCTCAGCCATCGTCTGGTCACCACCATCATCTGAGGAAGAAGACGAATCTACCTCCTCTGGATCCAATCCATCAACTCTGGGGCGCGGTGGTGGAATAGAAACACGAGCTCTGGGAGGGAAAGGAGGACCGGTGGCAGGGAGTCGACGAGCATTCGGAGTCCCATCAGGAACGACTATGTCAAATATTGTAAAAAGAGACTGAAACTGAACATCCACGAATCTCATGGAGTCAGCCATATAAGACAAGTCGTTTCGGACCTCCGCCCGAAAAGCAGCATCCAGTGCGGCACGAGCATCCATGTCTGCACGAAGTGCAGAGACTTGCTCTCCGACCCAGGCCTGATGTGCCTCGATCTGCGAGCGGATCTCAGAAGATAGAATACCCTGAAACTCAGGAGCAGGAAAAGCAGGGGCTGGAGCTGGAGCAGGATCAACAGGAGGAATAGGTGGTGGTTGCACAGGTGCGTGTCTACGCAACTGAGCTTCCATCATCTTCAAGGCAGTTGCATTGATATCAGACAAGGGTTTTGAAGGGCTTTCACCAGAAAGATCAAAATCTAAAGCCCTAAGAAGATGGGTAATGAGCATGCCGTAAGGCAAACTCCTACCAGCAGTGCGGATCTGATCACAACCCATATGAGAAGCGATGACTCGAGGGAAATTTACCTTAATGCCTTTAAGGAGGCAGTAGATAATCAGTGGAACTGGACCCCGAGCATGGCTGAACTCACCAGATTTAGGCACGATATCATAGAAAATAATCTTTGCAAGGACTTGAGATTGGAGTGAAAACTTGCTCACAATCTCATTCCTCACCAAAGCGGGATTGTCATCCTGGTGAATGAGAGTGGATGCGGTGAGCGAAGACTCACCCTCCGGATATTCTGCAAAGTCATGAAGGTCATGAGAGTAAACATCTGCTCCAACAGTGGAGAGATGTAGGATCCTAGCAAACTGACCTAAAGAAATATCTATATCCCTACCCAACACACGAGAGATGATCCGGTTCCCACTGAATTCGAAGTTAGCATAGAAATATGGAACCAAGGATGTGTAGACTTTCTCCTTGATGGAGAGGAAATCCACAAGGTTGTTGGTATGGAGAATGTGGGGGATATCTAGATGTTCAAAGTCTTGGATAGCCACAAACCTACCCGAATTTGTGTTCCTAGGGGATAAATGAACGTAACGATCAGAGGCTAGATCATTACGGAACAAACGGTCAGTTCTAGGAGCTTGAGAAGAGGATTGGGCAATACCCTTTCCTTTCTCGGCACGAGATCTTTTGGCATATTGACAAAAATGAAATTTTTAGGGTTTTAACAGGTAATGGCACGATCAACCTATTATAGAGACAATGGAAGTAATATATCTAAGCTAGATGTGAAGATCTGAAATAAAAATCCGATTTTTACCTTGTTGAAAATTTTGAAACCCTAGCCGAAAATCTGGAATTTCTGAAGATCTGCTGGATGGATCGGCTTGAGATTGGAGATCTGGAGTAGGAAGGAGAAGTATGAAGTGGGTTTTAAAGGAATTGAAGATCAGAGGAGTGGATTGAGAGTTGGGAATTTTGGGAAAATTTGCTCCTGCGGTTCGTCTGAGAGACAGTGAGAAAGTGAGAGAGAAACAGTGAAAAAATCTCAAATATAGGGCAGAATTCGACGATCGGTCGACTGGGGTTAGGGGCCGGTCGACCGAAAAGATACAGAGAGTCACGTAGACTCGGATCGGTCGACCGGTCCTATAATCAGTCGACCGATAACAGAAAAAAGAAAATAAATTTTCTCTCAGGCAGAGTCGGTCGACTGGGGTTAGGGGCCGGTCGACCGGCTTTGTCTGAAAATCTGTTAACAGGTTCTGTCCCAGAAAAAAAATTTTAAAGGAAAATTATAACAAATAAAATATGATATATTATAACATACAGGAATACATCAATCAGTTTTAAATCTTCATTTAGTTGTCACTTCAACAAAACTTCACACAAAAATGTTTTAATTTTATTTTACATATTTAAACAAAGATTTAAAGATGTTGAAGCCGAATACCCAGTGACGGGTTCTGAACTTCATCCTCTTGATTCCTCTTGAATGAGTTGAGGTGCGCAATTGCCATCTTTAAGGTATTTGTTTAAACAAGAAATTTTGAATATTAATTTATACTTTTGAAAAATAGTATACACATATAGATACACAAAAAAATGGACATGTGGACAAATTATGACATGTGGTCTAAAATACAAGATATGAAAATTAACACAAGGCATGTACACAACATGATAGAAATGTAGTTCTATATTAGCATGTATCAATAGAGTACAAAAGCAAACTATCAATTCTATACACATGTATACATAACCAAAAATCAAAAACTTTTAAAATGGAGATGTTACCAATTGAAAGGCAATCTCCAAAATAGGTGCCTCCACGATAGCGATGCAAACTTGATTTGAACTTTGAGCTTAGTTGCATCTACCACCCGGGCACCGTCTCCCCCTAAGTCTTGGAGGAAGTAGATCCACCTGTATCACCTACATTTGGAGGATCTTTTGGTACCCAAATCTTTGAGGGTCCTTTAGGGTTAGTACCGGGGCGAACCCAAACATATTTATTGTTAACATTATGTTTAGCATAACAAAACTTTTCTAAATGGCCTTTGCGGCCACAATGCGTGCAAACATAAATTCTACCACTACCATACATGTATGCATGCCTATGTGTGTGAGCATGTTTCCGTGCATGTGTATGTGTATGAGATGCATGTTTCCCTTGGGGTACTCCCTTAGGAAATTTAGAAGCTATCTTTTTCAAATCAAATGCATAGCTTTTTATATTGAGTCCAAAACATCAACACGTTTTTGGATCTCAACAAAGTCATTTTTATCAATTGAAACCATGGGGTTTTTCCCTTATTTGCAAGTTTATACTTATCAAAATCAATTTTCAATTTTTCAAATGAACTAGACAAGGTATTCTTTTCATTTACAACTATTTCAAATTTATTTTTCAAAAGATCTTTTTCTCTTTTTAACTTCTTATTTTGAGATTGTGAAATCTCATACCTATGTTGCAATTCTTCGAAAAATTGTGCAAGTTCATCCATTGTTAACTCATCCTCATCTAAAGAGTTTTCGAGAGTTACCATAGGTGCATCCTCCCCATGTGCCATGAAACACATGTGCGCGGCGTCGACTTCCTCTTCGGATTCCGACTCCGTGTCATCCCAAGTAGCCACCATTGCTTTCTTCTTTCTTTGCCCGTTCTTGGATGTGGTCGCTTGGAGAGCGGGGCAATCGGCAATGAGGTGACCGATCTTCTTGCAATGGAAGCAAGGACCGGGCTCCTCTCTTTTTCTTTCAAATCTCCCTTGAGGTTTCCCTCGCCGGAAATTGCTTTGTCTTCCCTTCTTGTAGAACATCTTGCCCACCTTCCGGATGAGCATGGCGAAGTCTTCATCGCACTCGTCCGATGAATCATCCTCGTCTTGAATGGTTGGAGCGGCTTTGAAGGCAATTGATTTCTTCTTTGGTGCCTCCCTTTCTTCTCTAACTTTCATCTCCATCTCATGCGTCTTGAGATTTCCGATGAAGCCGGAGAAGTCCATCTCCTCTTTGTCGTTGAGTTCCTTGAGAGTGGTCGCCTTGACTTCCAAGCTTTGGGAAGAGCTCTAATCACCTTCCTTATCTTTTGATCATTATCAATCTTGTCGCCTAAGGAAGAAAGAGCATTAGTTATTTTTGTAAAACGGGTGAGCATGTCATCAATGCTCTCATTATCAAACATATAGAAATTCTCATATTGAGAACGTAGCAAGTCAACTTTGGCTCTCTTGACTTGAGACGTTCCCTCATGAGTCACAATGAGTATGTTCCAAACCTCAAATGCGGATTTACAATTTATTATGCGTGCAAGGTCATCTTCATTTAGGGCTTGGGTTAATGCATATTGTGCCCTAGCATTAGCCTCATAGTCTTTGGAAGTATCCTCGGACCATGTGCTCTCATCACTAGTTGGTTCAATGAAGTCTTTGGTAATGGCTCTAGCTACCCTAACACCTAAGGATTTCAAGAACAAGTTCATCTTGACTTTCCAAATGGGAAAGTTCAAGCCATCGAATTTTGGTGGGGATTTAATGCTAGAAAAGTCCATGGATGCCATGAATGCACAAGCAAGTAAAAATGCAACAAAATGTATATAGCCAAATATGGATCTCCCTAAGGTTGTTAGACCTAAGTTGTAGGGTTAGGCTCTGATACCAATTGAAATCACCTAGAGGGGGGGTGAATAGGTGATGGCTATATGATAATGGCAATTTTGCGGAATTTAAAAATTAACTCTAAACAATTAGCACAATGCAATATTCTAGCAAGTAATAGACAATATAAAAGTGCAAGAAGTAAAGAGATAGAGTTTAGAAGAATTGAGCAATCGCAAACACGCCGATATGTTTCCGAGGTTCGAGCCACGCTCTACGTCCCCGCCTTCACACTTGAAGGATTTCCACTATTGAGGATCCCACCGGATCAACAATACAAGGACAACACTTGTCCGTCTCTCGTGATGACACTTCACCACCTTGAGCACACTAGCTCGCCTTGAGGCCGATGCCTCTACAACTTCACTCAATTACAAAGGAAGTGATCACACTTGATCACTTTTACAAAAGCTCACTAAGCACAATCCTAGAACCAAATAGTAGAGTAAGAGTATGGGATTGTGTAGTGCAAAACTAGAGAGAAGTAGAGGAATAGGCTTCAAGTAAGGTGTATGGAATTTAGGCTTTGGAGAGAAAAGTCTTTTCTAAATTGACACTTTGGAAATCTTAAAAATCTCTTTTGATAGCTCTAGAAAATGTTGTAAAAATCTTAGTCATATCATATGAGGTGACTACCTATTTATAGGGGTCAAAAATACCTCAAGAGATTCGTTGGAAACAAATCCCAAAAGAAAAAAACTGGTCAGAAAAATAGCTGTTGGATCTGTCAGAACTTTTGACAGAGGCCGGTCGACCGGGTCGGTCGACCGCCAACGGTCAAAAATCCGACCGTTGGGGCTGATCGGTCGACCGGGTCGGTCGACTGATTTTTCCAGAGAGCAAAGGGTTTGGATCGGTCGACTGCCGGTCGACCGATATGCACATGCACAGTTGTGCATGTCGGTCGACCGGGTCGGTCGACCGGTCACTGTGAGTTCTGAAAAACAGAACTTCCAGAACCAGGACATTTTGGGTTTTTTGGATTTGGGTCTTAGGTTAAATATTTTGGACTTGTAAAAACATAGAGTATGAGCATGTGTCATACTACTATCATGGTAAAATAGTTTGATAAAAATTCTTTTTGATATAAACTTGTTTTTCCTTAAAAATGTTTTTCAAAAAACTATAGTCTTTCTAAAATCGTATTTCCAAAAATATGTTCATATAAAAACTAAGTTGGAAATGGATTTAGAAAGTCTTTTTGAAGCCATAAACCACTCTAGAAAATGTGTGTGTGTGATATCCCATAACTCTACTTCTACTATTTAGTTTTGACAAAATATCTAAAATGAAAATAAACAGAATACAAATCTTGGATTCTTTAGCAAAGTCTTGACTTGTTCTTGATCTTTTCTTCAACGTATATTCCCGAAGCTTTCTATGTGCTTTAGCTGGAATGCAAATCTTGGGCGAACTCCAAATGTGTGAGTCTTTTAGTGGAGTCGTCAAAACCTGTTTCTTGAACCTGAAATTCTTTTAAACAAGAATATTAAATACATAACTAAATACGTTTTGCTTATCATCAAAATAACCGGGATAATGGCCTTTGGGCCAACAACACCTGCATCAAATAAAATAGGAGTGATCTTTGGTACTCAAACTCTATTGGGTCCATGGGGGTTAGCACCTTTCCTAATCCAAACAAATTTATTTGCTAAATTTACATCATGTACTCTATCATAACAAAACTTAGTAAGGTGGCCCTTACATCCAAATGTGTACAAGTGTACACATGAGCATACATGGTGTTGTGTGTATGAACGTGAGGAGCATGTGTATGCCGTGTATGGTGTGCATGCATAGATGGAACTTGTTTCTTTTGAAACATAAATTCCAAACGTGTGTTCATGACACATTGGCTCAAAGTGGAGCCCAAACATTCAACACTCTTCTTAAGCATATAAATATCATTTTCAATTATAGAAGAGGTAGTGCATGCAATAGGTATGCTAGAATATGAAGCTACATGTGAATCAATATCATTTTGCAAAGTAGTATTTTTCTTTGAAAACAAATCTAGCTCTTTTGATATTAAGGCAATTTTCATTTTCAAAGATTCATTTTCATTTATAACAAATTAAGTTTTGAAGTTAAAGTCTTATTTTTCTTCAAAACATTTTCACAATCATTTCTTGTTTTCAAAATTTCATTTTCTTTCGGGTAAGGTCAAGTTGGGATTTAAGTGAGTCACGTTCACTTGAATCTCATCCCTCTCTTGCAAAATCAAATCAAGTCTAGAAGATAAATTTTCATTTTCTTTATTAAGTCTAAAACTTTTCCTTTTCAATGCTTTATATTTTTCTAATAATTTTTCACACACAATGGAAAGTTCTTCATTTAAAGCATCGGCATCAACTAAATCATCGCCGGAAGAACTAGCACAATCATCTAAATGAGCTTCCGAATTTACCTCGAGGGAGTCATTCCCTTGGACCATGTAGCAACGTTGTTCGGATTCATCCTCACTAGATTCCTTCTCCATTATGTTTGGCGTTTGTAGCGCGGGAGAGGTCAAAGTGTTCCACACTGCAAAGGCGGAATCACAATAAGAAACCACACACAAATATTCTTTATTAAGCGTGCTTCTAAGTGCCTCAAGTGCTTGTGCATTGATTAGTCACATATATTGCATATACATTGTCACCTTATCATACTTTTTAGCTAATAAATCCTATTAACAAGTCTTCTTCTTCTTTGTTTAATGTAGGCCCAATTGCTAAAAGAAAGGAATAAGAAACAAGCCCAAAAGCCCACCAAATTCTGATTTAATTCAGATAAATTCGAAATCAAGGAATCAGGGCAAATCTTGGCATATCAGAGAGGCTGAAAACCGGTTGAAAAGAATCCTCCCTGAATCAATCGGTTGAAGCCAACAATCAAAGGCTGTTTCGTCAACCCTGAAGCTGAAACGAGAAAACCAGAAGAAGATAAGGGCAAATCACCAAACCAGAGAGACCCACCAATTGGGTGTGGCCACATGGCCACACCAGGGCCGCGAAAACGCGGCCCTAGCTGCGTTTTCGCAGCTATGTGGTGTCAGTTGGGGGAGCGTTTGCTCCCCCAATCTTCCCGGGATTCCCCCTTTTGGTTTTTGCTTATAAATACCAGTTTCAACAGAGTAAAAGGGAGCGAAGACTAGGATTAGAATTTTTGTTTATTTTCTAAAGATTTAGGCTCTTTGTTAGATAGTACAAAAGTTGTATTTTTGTTTTTCAATTTGTAGTCCAGTACCAATACTTGTGAGAGAGAGGAATTGAGTGTTTGTACGTGAAGATTGAAGTGACATCAATACAAGAATCGAGCCATATTTTCTTCCACTTGTATTACGGTATGTCATGCATTATTTACTTGCTTTCTTCTTTATTTTCCATGAGTAGCTAGATCGGTTTTCTAGGCTCACTATTGTACCTCTCTTCAATTCTTCTTCTCTTCTGATTTTAATGAAAAAGACCCAATGAATCATTTGCATGCCTTACTTAAAACCTTTCTTCTTGAAAGTGTTTTTGAAGGCACATGAGGATGAGTTTGGATTTTTCAACTCGTACTTCTTTTAAGAACGTTTCTTGAACTGTTTTTATTTCATACTTGCTTCTTCGCGCTTGATGATTGTAACACCCTGATCCCCGTGTACGTATTACCGTATCGGTACGCGATACGACGTACAAAAATTGATTTGACCTCCGTGGTAGTGCGATTGAGCCGATTTCAGTTTTAAAAATCATTTTCTAATATTTTAGATTTTTCAGAATTTTCTGGAAATTTTCTGGATTTTTTTGGAAAATATCCGTTGTCGGTGTCGACCGATACTGATAATCTGCTTTACGATTTTTATCTCACAAATGGAGTAGAATTTTGAGAATCCGCTTTCATCTTGTGCCTTAGAATCGTATTCTCTACGTTAGGGTATTTTTGGGGATTTTTCCAAGTTTATCGAAAATCCGGCCAAACCGGTGTCGCCCGTATCGGCGAGACACTCCGGGATTTTTAATGTGCAAACCGGATTGAGTTTCGACAAACCGTTTTCATATTACGTCTCAAGATAATATTTCCTGTTTTCTGTAATTTTTGGGCACTATTCGGGGCTGGTCAAATATGGGGCTAATATAATAATAATTAAATATTTTTTTATCTTTCTTTTCTTTCTTTTCTTCTCCTTTCTTCTCCATTTCTCTGGAGAGCTCCACGCCGCCGCCTTCCTGTAGCCAACCGCCTCTCTCTCCCTCTATTTAAATCTCTCCCTCTCTCTCATAAATACAACATCTCTCTCTCTAATTAGATCACTAATCTCCCTCTCTCTAACCTCTCTCCTCTCTCTCTACAAAAACCGCTCTCTCTCTCTCTCACAGCCAAAGCCCCGGTCCCTCTTCTCTCTCTCCTCCTCCCTTACTCACTTTCTCTCTCGCTCAGTTTCCGACCCCGCGCGGCCCCAGACCGCCGCCGGCCTGGCGGCCTGGGCAGCCGCTGGCCCCAGCCAGGCACATGTTTTCCCCCTCTTCTCTCTTTTCCTCTCTCTCTCTTTTTTTCCTTCTCTCTCTCTCTCTCCCCCTCATCCACCTCTCTTGGCCGGAGTTGGCTCGCCGCCGGCAGGCGGCCAGCGCCGCCGGCCAGCTAGGCTGGCCGGTCGGCCAGTGCTAGAGCAGCAGCAGCAGCAAGCTGCTGCTGCTGCTGTTTTGAGTGGGTGGGTTTGGGTAAAACCCAAACCCATTAACCCACTAATGGGTTAAGGGTTAACCCGATTACCCGTACCCATTTGACTTAAATTAACGGGTATGGGTTGTGGATCTGGACCCGACCCGTTATGAGCCAAACCCGCATCCGAAACCCGATTAAGGTAAATTTACAGAAAACCCCCTGTGACAATTTATTAATTCCAATTGAATTCTTTTTATTTGCATATTTAACCCTATTGTTATGATTTAGTATTCGGGCGATATCGGGAGCATCCGGACTCCGATTGGGACGATTCTGGATCCGTTGCGATCGTGGGAAAGAGAGCTTCCTTCCCATGGCTAATTAGTGAGTGTTTTTATTTTATAAATTATCTTTTTAGTCTATTAATTGAACTTGGTTGCTTTATTAATTACCAATAAATCCTAATTGGTACACCATATTAAAACATTGTAATAAACACTGTACTTCAATATGTCGGATACCTAATAGACGTAGAGTGTAACACTGGATACCTATTAGGTCATGTTCATGGACCACTGACATCCGGCCCACTATGTCACCATATGTTTGGACACTATCATGTCATGGATCGTATCACAGACGCTATGACACGACACTGTCACTGGACATGCATGCTAGATACTGTTAATATAATTCACAGGATATGATATTCTATGATACACTGACTACCATTATTACCTGTACTGTTACATGAATTATGGCCACACATTTATGTTTCACTAGTACAAGGATAAGTACCGCATGTCATATTATTGTTATCATCCTTACACTGATACGATGGTTCACTGTACATGATATTCGACATTGCCCATAGGTATTACTTGTACATATTACATAGATACTATGACACGTCTCACGTTCGTCGTATTCATGTACACCACTTCACGGCATACCGTCATATCCTATACCGTTATCATCATCACAGGGATTCTCGGCATATCACTGTTACACGTGCCTACATGATTTAATTATTCTTGTCATATGGATCACCGTGCTTATTACATGTATTATTGTTTCATGTTACCGTATTCATGTTACATGATTATTTTCTGTTACTAATATGGGTATTCCCGTTACTGGACATGAGAGCTGTTGATATGCGATATGTGGACTTCCACATCTATTGTTCCTGTTATATTGTTCCCGTTATATTGTTCCCGTGATATTGTTCCCGTTTCCGGGTATATTGTTCCCGATATATTGTTTTATGCTATCAACAGAGCTCAGGTCCAGTTATCGTTTTATCCGTATTAGGTACTGTATTTGTTCTTGTTACATTGTATACTTGACATATCAGGACATATCAGATCATAATGATAACTGGGGTATGGGGGAGACTTGACGGTTGATTAGATCTTATCGGGTGATGTACTGGATTCATATTGTTCTCCCACTGCAGGGGATGGTAGTGCTACCTACCAATTGCTCCATGAGCTATTGTTACTTGATTATTGTTCCCCTCTTAGCGGAGGGCTCTGGTCTTAGCAGCCAGGGGTTTGATAAAGGCCGTGATCCCGGGTATGCACGGGATACACCTACCCGATAAGAACTCCTCGACCATGGGTTTCCAATTAACATAATAAAACAGTATACACGATAGTGACGTCGGGAACACTTGTTATTTGGTCACTCTCTCGTTTGGATAATGGTACCCGTAGGCCATGTCCGGATGGGTTCGACTGGAGTGCGGGCTCCAGTATGAACTGCCAGTGGTATGGGACACTGGAAGAGAGTGATTGTAATACCAGGTGGTACTGATTTCTACTATTGTGTCAATCACATGACTTGCCTGATACATGTATACTAACTTGTTACTGTTCTTATTATTTTGTCTGCTATCATGTTCACTGTGATCTTGCTTACCTGTTACTGTTCCTGTTCATGTTATTGTATCCGCTATCATGTTACCTGTAGACTTTGCTACACTACCTGATACCTATGGTGGCATACTACTCATGCACATGTACACCTTACATTACATATATTCTGTTTTGCATTGCTTATATGCTATTTAGACACAACACAGTAGCATGTTCATATTGCATATGCCCACCTGCATGTTCATTTACATCACTACCATGTTCACTGCTTTTACGTCACCGCTAGATAACATTATTTATTATATAAACTAGATATGATTAGAGTCATGACCCGATGATAACCGGCTAGGTAATGATGGTTATAAAAGATGACATGTTTCTATATTTGCACTGCTTTCATGTTTATCTAGTTCTACTGTTTATATATCTTATTATATGATATCACTAGTCCAACCTCATGTATTATACATTAGTATCGTGCTTGTATTACTATTGTATATATTATTGCCTCCTTCATTTTACCACTCACTAGGTCGCTTTCTGACGACCCTGGGTTTGCGTGCCCAGATTGGAGATTCGCGTACCGTAGTATCCGAGAGTACCTCGAAGTCACATCAGAGATTCCTTATCGGGACTATTCCTACGTATCTTAGTAATTTATTTCTGTTATCTTATTTGTCCCTATTTTTCATATCTGTTATGATCGCTGACCTCTTTCTGCAGGTATTCTTGTACTGATTTTATGTTGGAACTTAGTTATTGATGGAGGTTATTTACTGTACTGAGGCTTAGCGTACGTACGTAGGGTTTTCCGCCTTGCGTATGTACGTCGCCATAACGTCCCCGTACCTGCGGGATCGGGGCGTTACTTAGTGGTATCAGAGCCTAGGTTTCACACCTGGTGTGGGTAACCACCTGGGTCTATACTCGGGCTCTTACCAACAGTACAGTCAGATTCAGATTCAAGATTATCTGTATCTGAATTTGGGCATTCCAGCAACGAGTACAAGAATACCATGACCTTGACGATTCATTCCTTGACTCGCTTATATTCCTCCTTCCTTCCAGTTGTCAACCAGAACATCCGATTTCCTCCTCGCTTTCCTTGCATCGTCTTGCTTCCTATCCGTTCGGATTAGTTCACTACCATACTTCTCCATCCGGGTTCCTTCTAGATAGCAGAGTGCGCAGCGAAAGCGTCGTAGACCCGTAACATTTCAGCTTTGGGTTGAAAATATTGTTCTCACACCTAAATGGAAATTGCGAGGACGCAATTTTTGTAAGGTGGGGAAAATGTAACACCCTGATCCCCGGTGTACGTATTACCGTATCGGTACGCGATACGACGTACAAAAATTGATTTGACCTCCGTGGTAGTGCGATTGAGCCGATTTCAATTTTAAAAATCATTTTCTAATATTTTGGGTTTTTCAGGATTTTCTGAAAATTTTCTAGATTTTTTTTGGAAAATATCCGTTGTCGGTGTCGACCGATACTGATAATCTGCTTTACGATTTTTATCTCACAAATGGAGTAGAATTTTGAGAATCCGCTTTCATTTTGTGCCTTAGAATCGTATTCTCTACGTTAGGGTATTTTTGGGATTTTTCTAAATTTATCGAAAATCGGCCAAACCGGTGTCGCCCGTATCGGCGAGACACTCCGGGATTTTTAATGTGCAAACCGGATTGAGTTTCGACAAACCGTTTTCATATTACGTCTCAAGATAATATTTCCTGTTTTCTGTAATTTTGGGGCACTATTCGGGCTGGTCAAATATGGGGCTAATATAATAATAATTAAATATTTTTTTAATCTTTCTTTTCTTTCTTTTCTTCTCCTTTCTTCTCCATTTCTCTGGAGAGCTCCACGCCGCCGCCTTCCTGTAGCCAACCGCCTCTCTCTCCCTCTATTTAAATCTCTCCCTCTCTCTCATAAATACAACATCTCTCTCTCTAATTAGATCACTAATCTCCCTCTCTCTCTAACCTCTCTCCTCTCTCCTCTCTCTCTCTACAAAACCGCTCTCTCTCTCTCTCACAGCCAACCCCGGCCCCTCTTCTCTCTCTCCTCCTCCCTTACTCACTTTCTCTCTCGCTCAGTTTCCGGCCCGCGCGGCCCCAGACCGCCGCCGGCAGCCTGAGCGCCGCCGCCGGCCTGGCGGCCTGGGCAGCAGCTGGCCCCAGCCAGGCACATGTTTCCCCCTCTTCTCTCTTTTCCTCTCTCTCTCTCTTTCCTTCTCTCTCTCTCTCTCTCCCTCATCCACCTCTCTTGGCCGAAGTTGGCTCGCCGCCGGCAGGCGGCCAGCGCCGTCGGCCAGCTAGGCTGGCCGGTCGGCCAGTGCTAGAGCAGCAACAGCAAGCTGCTGCTGCTGCTGCTGTTTTGAGTGGGTGGTTTGGGTAAAACCCAAACCCATTAACCCACTAATGGGTTAAGGGTTCCCGATTACCCGTACCCATTTGACTTAAATTAACGGGTATGGGTTGTGGATCTGGACCCGACCCGTTATGAGCCAACCCGCATCCGAAACCCGATTAAGGTAAATTTACAGAAAACCCCTTGTGACAATTTATTAATTCCAATTGAATTCTTTTATTTGCATATTTAACCCTATTGTTAAGATTTAGTATTCGGGCGATATCGGGAGCATCCGGACTCCGATTGGGACGATTCTGGATCCGTTGCGATCGTAGGAAAGAGAGCTTCCTTCCCATGGCTAATTAGTGAGTGTTTTTATTTTATAATTATCTTTTTAGTCTATTAATTGAACTTGGTTGCTTTATTAATTACCAATAAATCCTAATTGGTACACCATATTAAAACATTATAATAAACACTGTACTTCAATATGTCGGATACCTAATAGACGTAGAGTGTAACACTGGATACCTATTAGGTCATGTTCATGGACCACTGACATCCGGCCCACTATGTCACCATATGTTTGGACACTATCATGTCATGGATCGTATCACAGACGCTATGACACGATACTGTCACTGGACATGCATGCTAGATACTGTTACTATAATTCACAGGATATGATATTCTATGATACACTGACTACCATTATTACCTGTACTGTTACATGGATTATGGCCACACATTTATGTTTCACTAGTACAAGGATAAGTACCGCATGTCATATTATTGTTATCATCCTTACAATGATACGATGGTTCACTGTACATGATATTCGACACTGCCCATAGGTATTACTTGTACATATTACACAGATACTATGACACGTCTCACGTTCGTCGTATTCATGTACACCACTTCACGGCATACGTACCGTCATATCCTATACCGTTATCATCATCACAGGGATTCTCGGCATATCACTGTTACACGTGCCTACATGATTTAATTATTCTTGTCATATGGATCACCGTGCTTATTACATGTATTATTGTTTCATGTTACCGTATTCATGTTACATGATTATTTTCTGTTACTAATATGGGTATTCCCGTTACTGGACATGAGAGCTGTTGATATGCGATATGTGGACTTCCACATCTATTGTTCCTGTTATATTGTTCCCGTTATATTGTTCCCGTGATATTGCTCCCGTTTCCGGTATATTGTTCCCGATATATTGTTTTATGCTATCAACAGAGCTCAGGTCCAGTTATCGTGTTATCCATATTAGGTACTGTATTTGTTCTTGTTACATTGTATACTTGACATATCAGGACATATCAGATCATAATGATAACTGGGGTATGGGGGAGACTTGACGGTTGATTAGATCTTATCGGATGATGTACTGGATTCATATTGTTCTCCCCACTGCAGGGGATGGTAGTGCTACCTACCAATTGCTCCATGAGCTATTGTTACTTGATTATTGTTCCCCTCTTAGCGGAGGGCTCTGGTCTTAGCAGCCAGGGGTTTGATAAAGGCCGTTGATCCCGGGTATGCACGGATACACCTACCCGATAAGAACTCCTCGACCATGGGTTTCCATTAACATAATAAAACAGTATACACGATAGTGACGTCGGGAACACTTGTTATTTGGTCACTCTCTCGTTTGATAATGGTACCCGTAGGCCATGTCCGGATGGTTTCGACTGGAGTGCGGGCTCCAGTATGAACTGCCAGTGGTATGGGCACTGGAAGAGAGTGATTGTAATACCAGGTGGTACTGATTTCTACTATTGTGTCAATCACATGACTTGCCTGATACATGTATACTAACTTGTTACTGTTCTTATTATTTTGTCTGCTATCATGTTCACTGTGATCTTGCTTACCTGTTACTGTTCATGTTCATGTTATTGTATCCGCTATCATGTTACCTGTAGACTTTGTTACACTACCTGATACCTATGGTGGCATACTACTCATGCACAGTACACCTTACATTACATATATTCTGTTTTGCATTGCTTATATGCTATTTAGACACAACACAGTAGCATGTTCATATTGCATATGCCCACCTGCATGTTCATTTACATCACTACCATGTTCACTGCTTTTACGTCACCGCTAGATAACATTATTTATTATAAAACTAGATATGATTAGAGTCATGACCCGATGATAACCGGCTAGGTAATGATGGTAATAAGGATGACATGTTTCTATATTTACACTGCTTTCATGTTTATCTAGTTCTTCTGTTTATATATTCTTATTATATGATTTCACTAGTCCAACCTCATGTATTATACATTAGTATCGTGCTTGTATTACTATTGTATATATTATTGCTTCCTTCATTTTATCGCTCACTAGGTCGCTTTCTGACGACCCTGGGTTTGCGTGCCCAGATTGGAGATTCGCGTACCGTAGTATCCGAGAGTACCTCGAAGTCACATCAGAGATTCCTCATCGAGACTATTCCTACGTATCTTAGTAATTTATTTCCGTTATCTTATTTGTCCCTATTTTTCATATCTGTTATGATCGCTGACCTCTTTCTGCAGGTATTCTTGTACTGATTTTATGCTGGAACTTAGTTATTGATGGAGGTTATTTACTGTACTGAGGCTTAGCGTACGTACGTAGGGTTTTCCGCCTTGCGTATGTACGTCGCCATAACGTCCCCGTACCTGCGGGATCGGGCGTTACTATGATTTAACATCCTATTCAAAATGATTTCTTAAAGAAAAGAGTAAACCCTCCAACCATCTTATGTGCTTTACTTCAAACTTTCTAAAGTCAATCTTAAGTTTTGCCTATGATAAAGTTGAGGCATTTAGGATTTCAATAGAAGAATGAACAGTTGAGTAGTGAGATAGTGAGCCCAGATCTTCTCCTCTTATATTAAAACAAACCAAACAATTTTCAAAGTTTATTTTCACCTTCTCCAAAGTCTTCTCCAAAGTTGCAATTTCTCTTTTAATCATCTCCTTCTTTTCATTCTCTTTCCATTAAAAAACAAGCACAATTCTTTGTCATTAAACGGAACACCGAAAAGCTTTCATCGCATTCCTCCTCGTGGACACGACCCGTTAGCCACAGCTACACGGTAAATCTCTTAACTCTTTGGTTGTTCTTTCATTTAGCATCAATTTTTTGGCGCCGTTGCCGGGAGGGAACGGTGTATTTGTTTTTTAACAAGCTGTGTGTGTTGTTTCAGGACTTGAAGATTCAGATCTAGCATTCAAGCTTTGCAAGAGAGACTTGCAAATTCTGTGCCCCTACTCTCGAAAGTAGGAAACAGAATTTCAAGAAATTGCGTTGCAAAAACTGAAAATTCCATTAGACTACTAAAACTCTTTTTTGCAGGACATATTACTCACAAAAAATTAAGTTTTTGTATGTTATATTCTTACTATATCTGCTATCCACCATCCATGTTTTAATCCATAGTAATTTGAGTGATTTTTAATTGCTTAAAAAACGTTTAGACTTGCATTCTAGGCATTTGTCTAATTACGTTTACTTTACAATTACTGTTGAAGAGCTGGAGACAAGGTACGTATGCATAGCATATAGTTTAGGAAACATTCTTGGGTGATATTTGCTTTTGAATGCTACTTTTCTATATCTTGCGCACTTTGCACAATTAACTCTAAGGGCAAAACTCAATTCAAGATAAGGTGGGGAAGTCATTACCCTTCCTTAACCCACAAACCATCTCCAAGCACGCACAACCTAAGCCTAATTAAAATCTGATAGACTTTGGCCTTAGGGACATCTCGAACTCACTAGAGATTATCCTAAGGGGGAAGGTGTTGGAAATTGACTCCTGCCAAATCAGTGTTTAGGAAAGGGATTGAGGATCGAAAGCCCGAAGGTTGGTGGTTACTTAATTAGGAATGTCTTTAACGGATAACCTTCCACTAATCTTGCCCTGACCTGGCTGATTAGCTTGTGGTCAAAGTCTATATTA